>JASDQU010680573.1:24008-47309 GCA_032191745.1 Picea mariana
GATGTTTTCAATATGTAATCCATGATATATATATAAATATAATCGTGTATCTCATTGCTTAATTCTCAGTAGTTATTAAGGTTGTGACTTTGTCCTCCTGGCAGAGTCTTCACATAGTTCCTCCACAAGGAACTTCCTCAGCATGCAACTTCCTTATTTCATATCCATCACTATCTGTGATGGATTCAACCTTGAGTTAGTTTCATCTGTTTACCAAATATTCCATAAGGAATATAAACATGCATCCAAATTATGTATCCACATGTATTCTGGTTTTGTTAAATTACATCCATGATGTACTTAACCATATGCATAGCCAAAATCATGTGTGTAGTTTCCATGGGTATATTTCACAGCCTACATACATCTCTACTTTAAAATTAGTCAACTCATGATTATTCAAAATCATTCTCAGGTGATCCTCAAGGCATAATCATTTGCCTCTTATCTTGACAACATACCTTCCTTGCTCATTTACTCTTTCATTTATTTATGCTGGCATTTCCTAGAGAAATGGAGTACATCCCCTTAAGCTATCATTCAAAATAGAAATTTCATGACTCTTCATAATGGAGTCAACCATGCATCCATGGTATTCATTCAATCTTGGCAAGTGCAATTCTTGTCTCTCATTTCACTCATTCAGGATCAACATTTAATCAGCTATTTTACCTTAATTATAATAAATTTTTAATGTATAATAGCATTTGGACCATTCCCTTAAAGCCCAAATGCAATTTTGAGTTATGTTACTTATTAAATATTCTAGTTCAGAAATCCAAAGTATCTTTAGGTTATAATCAGTCTTAACCATTACACCTAGAATTCTTCCTTCTGTTCAACCACAGTCAGGGACAAAGGCCACTCTCCTCCTCCACAATAATTATGGCAGATTAGTTTCCTATCCACCAAGCAAGGGAGGCTATTGTGATTTCTCACTCAATCACCCTATATTTCTACAGCTCTGTTTATCAGCTTGATTAGAAAAACCTTGCCAAACAATTCCTATACACAAAAAAAAAAAAAAATCTTAGTTCCCTTCGAAACCTGAGAGTTACGCATGCTCTCCCTTTTTAGAGAATGGTCAACAGACTCATTCCTATGATCGTGAGGGATTATACACATATACAAGGTTTAACCCTTCATTAAAGAAGTAATTATTATTGCTATGGATCCTTTCCATTTGTTCACATTTCTATTTTTGTTTAAATATTAGTGTTCTTCAACATAATCCCACTCATGTAGAATTGGCCATCATTTCCTAAACAAATTAGGGATTCCTTTGCACAAACTAGCATGATTCAATGTCGTTGGGGTAAAATCCCAACTGAATTTAAAATATGCATCCTTCTACTCAAGGAACTTATGCATATGATTTATGTTTGGTAGTAACATTCTCAACATGCTCATCCTAGCCTTGGTAACCTAAGCTTATGTCTGTAGAACAACACATACAATTGCAGAGTGAAATCATCTTCTTTATTTGGAAACATTAGCAACATATAGTGCAAATTTCCAAAACATCTATCAACAATAAAAAGATGTCATTCCTCTCTTCAGTAGAGGTTTAATAAGCTTCTTAAGAATGGGTTAATATAGGGTGTTACCAATTAAATTCCTCCAAAAATATTTTCGTATGACTCGTGCATGAGCCCAAGTAGGCCAAGTGTTGTTGTCGTGCTCTGATACCAATTTGTAACACACCCGACCCTTGAGTAACTTTCCTAGGGATGGGGCATCAAAATTTTTCTCTCCTTAACATCTCAAATCCTCTACCATAGGTCTTCATTCTCTTCTACTTACCCATAGTGTTCCAATGACTTCTACTAGGCTCAAATCCGAGCTTTGGGTTGCAGGTTATGGCTTTCCAAATTTCTTTGGGCATTCATTGGTTGATGGCCACATGGCGTCCATGTGAATCCACCTCACATGTATTGTATCTAGGTTCCTTCATCCATGGTGGAATTCCATCCACCGTCCGATCCCACAACTAGACTTAATCTTCGTCTAACACACAGGCCAACAGGAACTTCAACACTTTAGTGCTTTGGTGATGAAAGCATCCTTACTGTCTAGGAATGAGACCTTCTGGAGTCCCGAAGTCCTGAAGTCCCGTAAGATTTCCACATGGTTCCAACCTTCGGGAATTTTGGGTCTCTCTATTATGCTACACCCCAAATCCTCCAAAGTCTGGAAGTCCCAGACTCCCAGAGTTCGCTACACCCTAAATCCTTTGGAGTCCCAAAGTCCTGGACTCCTGAAGTTCGCTACACTTCCCCAACCACTTTGGCTAGGTGTGCATGTACCAGGGGATGACACATAGAAGGGCCAGGGGTGACACGTGTCATGTTCCAAAAGGCATATAGGGTCTACAAAAATCACATATTGATCTGAGACGTGGCACATCGATCGTGGGTCCACGTCACCCTGGTAACGTCTTTTATTAGATAAATCGGTGAATGCAGACATAAAATAATCTCCCTAGATCCACATAGATCTAGAACAAAACAAGACAAGACATGACGCTTTCCCTAAGTTTCTACCATTGAATTTAATATCAAAGAAGGAATAGATGATGTACCTTTAGATATCGCTTCCTTATATATTTGTTGTCCCTGCTTCGCTCCGGTGCTATTGTGAGATCAAATATACAATGACACAAACCAACCAAAGTGAAAGAAGCAATTGTAGATTCAATGGATACCTAAACATGTGATCAAGGAGTCATGTAATAAAATGCTAATGATTTTATGGGAAAGAAACATGTCACCGTATCATATTAAGTAAAAGTGGAAGATACAACCAAATTGCCTTGATGTCGCAAGTTCCCTTTCAGTGGTCCTTTGTTCCAACACACACAGACACTTGCTCCAAATTTGTATGAAGATGGTTTGCAAAATCTTGATGGACAAATGGATAAATCGGTGAATGCGGACATAAACTAATCTCCCTAGATCCACCTGGATCTAGAAAAAAACAAGACAGGACATGACGCTTTCCTAAGTTGCTACCATTGAATTTACTATCAAAGAAGGAATAGATGATGTACCTTTAGATATCTCTTCCTTATATCTATGTTTTCCTTGCTTCACTTCGGTGCTCTTGTGAGATCAGATCTGCAATGACACAAACCAACCAAAGTGAAAGCAACAATTGTAGATTCAATGGAGACCTAAACATGTGATCAAGGAGTCATGTAATAAAACACTAATGATTTTATGGGAAAGAAAGATGTCACCGTATCATATTAAGTAAAAGTGGAATATACAACCAAATTTCCTTGATTTTGCAAGTTCTCTTTCGGTGGTCCTTTGTTCCAACAGACACATACACTTGCTCCGAATTTGTATGAAGATGGTCCACAAAAGCTTGATGGAAAAATGGGGGCCTCAAGCATCAGTTATAATGGGATCCTTCACATAGTATTCAACCTATTCTTTCAACAATTCTTTTCTCTATCTTGCTTAACATTTTCCATGAGAAATCCATTATTATATAGGAGAAGACGAAGTGGTTACAAGGATGAGGATGATCCCACCAAATCAGAGAAGCCAGTAGGATCACAACCATATGAACGCCACCTCACATTCCAGAATATTCCCCTTCTATAAACTTCATGAAAGTTCTTTCTTTCCTTAGCTTCAAACGTCGTTGCACCCTGCCTATATAGCAGCATGCAAAAATCCTACGAGCCAGGCATATAGCAGCCTGCAGAAATCAAGGATTTCTGCACTGTGTACCATTGTATGCCTGCGACGTCATTCTAAAAATATACCTTGTAGGGGAAGAACTCAGTCATTTTTCCCATGTAAAAGATTGTTTTGAGAGCCTGAACACATGCCTGTAGGGTCATCATCAGAGTGACCAAAATAATTTGTAACAGAATGCCCCCCAAAGTATGAGGATGGAACTCATGACAGCCGAAATAATTGTAAAATGTGTGTGTGTCGGGAACAAGGAACGCACCAATTAGGAACCTACAAAAAATCAAGCATCTGCATAAAATTATACCACTACTGAGGTAGGCATTCCCATGCTCATACTGCAAATGATTTAAATCATAAATGTAATTCATGGCCACCAATCATACACCATGGATCCATGTCAACAAGACTCTACATAGCCACCAGAAATACACTGTGGATCCATGTATTAGAAAGTTTAAGTTCGGGCAAAGCCATGAGACATAAAAAGTGGATCTGTGTGTCAAAATAAGAATCATAAATACCCCATCGCAACCTGGACCAAAATGATGAGATCTAGGGTCTTCAACCCCATCATCCGCAAGTACGAATCTAACCATGCGATTACAGGTGCTGAAGTCGAACATGGTAGAAACCACTTCATTACCGGTCATTGATGAAAACCGTTAACAAGTGTGAGGGAAATCACCATTGATGTCGATGACTCCCAAGGTACCTTAGTACAATCCAAAGAATGTGAATAAATGAGATGAATTCAAACACTCAATGGAATCTCCCGATTAGGGACCAATGTTGTGAATCCACTGTCGAAAGAGAAGAAACCTGCCATTGAGACATGCAGACTCTAAGGTACTAAACGATTTCTAAGTTTTGTTCATGGATGATGAGTTGAAGTCGACAGGAAAAGAATCGTCACAGGAGGGCCTTGATGTATCCCCCATCAGTGACACAAAATAAGTAACAAATTTAGGGTAGATCAAAGTATGAAAATGATTTGAAACTGACACAGGGAAGGTCGACATGGTAAGAGTTAACAATTGTAGATGGCCGACTTGAGGGAGGGCTTGTTTGGACTTCTCTTGAACATATGAATGACATGACAATAGTCTTGGCATCATTGACTCAAAGACGACCCAAGATATGAACTGGCATAAATTCAGACGAGAGGCAAATGGATTTCCCAATCTGGATTCAAAAAGATGAAAGGGGGGTGTCATGTTCAAGAGCGACTAGTACTGCCACTAAACACGGTTACAGAGACATATTTCTTTCCCAAATTTTCCCCCACCATTTCTGGCGAGTACCTCTTTATTTTTACACAAGCTTGAGGAGGATAACATATTATTGTTGATGTAAGATCATCCTTCAGACGAGTCCCTTAGAGTATATTTAATGAACCCTAAGAAGGAGTGGTTCGGTCCCAGGTGGGTCTTTCGATGTTTGTATAACGAGTCCAAAGATAGAAAACTCGAGATTTTTTCATGTTTATAGAGTCTAAAAAACACATTAAAGAGAACTCTCTCAATACCTTTTTCGTAAAGTAATTTGATGAGACTGAAAAAGTGATAAATTATCGCGCATCGAATGTTTTATTCAAATACTTTTACGAGCGGGAAAAGAACAAGGTCGCTCGACAATCTTTTCATTTTTATGGAGTGCGAAAAAAGATTAAAAGATACTCCATGGATTCCACTTTTTGTGTTTCCATGACGAGTACGAAGAAATGACAAAAGGATACTTGGTTACGTTCTCATCGATTTTTGAGCACGAGAACGAACAAAGACTAGGCTCGAGATTTTTTTTTCTGAAAAACCCTAAAAAGTGTTGGGATATGCAACAAACAAAAAAGCGAATCAAAAAGACATCCATACTGCATTGTTCAAGACTTTAGTCTTCCCACCTGCGAAAAATAAAAGACTCATGGGACCATCAGACCTTTATGTTATGATAAAACACATTAAGTTAATATAAAATATTACTAGAAAAAGCAAAAAATTGAATAAATAGGGGTAAAACCTCTTATTGCTATTTCATTTGCATTTCATTCAAAACTTGTCTAGAAACCCTATTTTTACCTCATATTTTAGCTGTCTCTTGTGAGAAGCACAGGTTACCATTCAGCAAATGTTCTCTGTCAACACGATAAGCTCGTCATCCTCTTCTTTTTCAATGGATCAAAATCCATTTATTTTGGCTAAAAAGTAATTTTTGGATGAGTTTTTGGGTCGGTAGGCTCGCGCTGAGGCCGTCGCAGGTGGCTAGTATCGGGACCTGTAGAAATATATGATTTCCACAGGTGCCCTATGGATCACCTGCAGAAACCCCACACTGTAATAAAAGTTCATCTGCAGCGGCCGAAAACCCAAAAAATTACGCATGCATTTGCCCAAAAAGAATTTCAAAATCAATGTTTTGAAGACGCTAACTTCTTTTCCTCATCTCCATGCAAGTATTTGATTGCCAAAATGTTGGAATGGAGGAACAGGAACAAAAGGATGATGAATTCATGGCCTTGAATGATCCCGCCACCATCAATGCCCTTCGATAGTGTAGATTGTTAAAAAAAATTAAAATCCAGGGCATGAGAGCCCAGTTGAGGCTATTAGAATACCTAGTCCACATGTGGGACACAAACCAGCAGGTGTTTCATGTAGGTGTCCATGTTATTTCCTTAGACATCGAATATATTTACTTCTTGACAGGGTTATCTTGTCATGGAGCACATGTGACCTTAACAAGAGGTCGAGGTGGTGGTTTTTTGATGAGTGAATACATCCGTCGGAACTACGAACCTGAGGCCGAGAGGCGCAAAGGTAAGGTAGCCATCAAAGGTGTTCGGGATTTAACTCTCCAGACCATTTTGTTTACCATTGCACGGATGGCAGGAAGTGCATCTTCGCACATGGCCCTCCAAAGTTATTTCCAGTATGCCGTGGAATGCACAGAACCTTGTGTGTTCAACTGGTGCGATGGTCTTATTCATAGTATGAAGACACAGTTAACCAAGAGCAAGAACGGGGACCTAAAGAAATTCAGGTATGGATCCATTTTGGTGTCTTTCTTTGTAGAAAGAGTTCCTCATTTACGCCTACATGTAGAGTGGGGTATACTAGCACCACGAGATCCGCGAATGAAGTGGTGGTGTGATCTCATGGCCCGTCATGTAGTGGGCCCCATTATTAAATACAATGATGCATTATTTAACTAGCTAAGGCCATAGATACTGATGATAGATGATTATGCCTATTTCGGCTTGGACTTTCGAGGCGACCCCGATTTAGTTCTACTTGAGGGTTTTCAGTGGGGGGACATAGGTAAGAAAAACATTTTGTTTTTATGGTGTTTTTGTGAATTTTTTAGAATATAAGATGTTTTTTATGCTCTCTATCCAATGACTAATCAAAACATCTTGACCATGCATATGTAGGGCCACATGGGCCTTCGGGAACTTCCCCCATTCAGAGGTGAGGGGAAGTAGCAGTAGTAGCAGGATGGGACACTGACGATTATGAAGCAGTCGAGCAGAATTTAGAGGGTTTGACAGCGGACATCCCAGATATCTCGATCAATGAGATTTTGAGGCGTTATCATCGCCATACCGTAGGTGTGTCTAGTTCACTCATCCAACTACTCCGTAGGGTAGCACGAGCAGTAGTATGCTACCGTGAGTAGCATCCATGATGCTATTTTGTAGAGGCCATAGGATTCATATTTTGATATTTTGATCTCTAGACAGAAAACACCTTTTTGTAAAACATTTTATCATTATATATATACATGAGGCTTCTACCATCTTACTTTGCTTTATATACAACATGTGATGTGTGATTGGATTTATAAATGTCTCAAATTTCTGTCTAACACATAATTAGCTAATGCATCAGTTAACGTATTTAGACACCTATGAATGTGTTGATACTCAATATAATTAAAATAACGCTCCAAGAGGCGAATTCGCAAATATACCCATAACAATGTAGGACTTCGGATAGCATAGACATTACTTAGATGTAGTACTACTAGCTGTGAATTGAGTCATACAACGATATGACGAATCCCAAGTGAAATAGCATTAGTCAACAATTCGATGACCGCGTTATATTCTATGATATTGTTGGTTGCATGACTGAGGAAAACACCATGCAGAATGATAAGTTCATTTTTAGGTGCGTAGATCTCCCAAGTAGCAGAAGCTAAGTTCTGAGTACTACGACTAGCACCATCGGCGAAGCCAATATAGGGTAGAGAAAACACCGACATCTGGAAAACAAGCACAATGCAAGGTAAGCAGTTGGGGGTCGAAACCAAATAACGAAAAGTGTACAAAAGTAGCACACAAGAGTATGATACAGTGAAAATACAAGAACTCATGCAAAGATGGTCTAAGCATAGTATTTCTTCAAGTAAAGCCCATTTCTAGGTTCACTCAAAGGAATTCCATCATAATCCACTAACTTGTAAGCTCCCTTCTCTAACATTTTTTTGACAATATAAGGACCTTGCCACATCGCTTCAAATTTTTCGGCTCCTAGTAGATCACGATCTTGTTCATAGAGAATAACTAGATCACCTTCGGATAAAACACGTGGTTTAACATGCTTGTCGTATTGGGCTTTTACGTGTTTCTTTTGGGTTTCAATTACTAGGGTGGCATCACGATGGGTTTCTTCTATTCGCATAAGATACAATAGATGTTCTTTCTCGATAGAGGTGTTGGGAATAAATTAAATGGCTAGTTTCAATGACAGTATCTCACATTCAATCAGCATAACAACTTCGATACCATACACCAACTGAAAAGGCTTAAATCCCGTAGTAGACTTCACAAATGTCCAATATGCCCACAATGCTGAAAACAACATCGTGTGCCAACTTATCTTGTGAATTCCTATTATCCGTTGAAGCATAGTGATGAGAACTTTGTTTATCGCTTCAAGTTGGCCATTGGCCTATGGATAGTAGGGGGTTGAGTTTTCATGTCGAAGACCTAACTTTTCGGTAAGCTCAAACATCATGAAATTTTGAAAATGGCTACCGTGATCAGTGACGATAGCTTATGGGATTCTGAATCATGTGATGATATGATTGAATATGAATAGGGCTACAATTTTTACGGTATTATCGAATGTAGGCATAGCCTCGACCCATTTCATGAAATAATTCACGACTACGATGATGTATCCATGCCCCCCGGCCGAGTGAGGGTTACAGTTCATGAAATCAATGCCCCATTTTGCGAAAGGCCCAACGAAAACTACAGGGTGTAAAGGAGTAGGATGTGATCTTATTTTGTTGTTGTATGTTTGAAAAGCATGGCATTTTTGGACGGCAATAATACAGTCTTTAAATAAAGAAGGCCAAAAAATACCCTGCTCGTAAGATCTTTTGGGCAGTAGCATACCTAGACATATGGCCACCACATGCTCCAAAATGGCAGCCATTCAATTCTTTCTCGGCCTTATCATAGATGAGACATCGACGAAAAACAGATTCAACCCCACAACGATAAAGAGTGTCACCAAGGATAATATACTGACGGGCTTGGTAACATATACGACGACGGTCAGCGCTAGAAAAATCGGTCTGGAAAGTCTGAGTTTGGAGATAAATAATGATATCCCCATACCAAAGGTTATCAGAACTGATCATAAAAAGTGATTCGTCGAGTAAAGAATCCTTTGCTACATTTTTTGTCTCAGTGAAGGGAAGGTCACATATCAGTTCAGTAAACACCAAGGACTTCTTAGACTTAGCGCGTTCGAACTCTAAGTCAAACTCATGGAGAATCACTATCCATTTGGAGTATTTTCCCCCTAGCAATTGACATGTAATAATGTGTTGCATAGGGTTGCAATTAGAAATTACAATGGTCTTTCGTAATAGGATATAGTGATGGAAATGTTGGACAGCTTGAACAGATGCCAAGGCCAATTTTTCAACATGTAAATATTTGGCTTCGGTAGTCGTGAGACTCCAACTCAAATAATAGATGACATGTCCGTCGTGTAAATCGTTTTCTTAGACTAGAACCATGGAAATGGTAGAGTCTGAAGCGGCAAGATAAAGGAAATAATATCGACTATAATTAGGTGGGAAAAGTAGTGGGGTACGGGTTAAAATCAGTTTCAAAGCTTCGAAGGATTTGTTGGCAGTGGTATCCCATACGAAATCAGAACCTTTCTTCAGCAATCGAGTAAATCCGAGCGTTAACTCAGCGTAGTTTGGGATAAAACAACGTAAAAAGTTTTCCTTCCCTTGCAAACTTTACAGCTAGCGAAGTGAAGAAGGAGGATGGAGGTTGAGGATCGCCTCGACCTTCAAAGGGTCTACCCTGATCCCTTGACATGAAACAATAAAGCCCAGATGTCATTCAGACTCCACACAGAAGACACATTTGTGTGGGTTTAAGCATATACGATAGAACTGACAACGAAGGAAAATGGCTCAAAGGTGTGTCAGATGGTCACTACAATGCATGGAATGTGTTGCTAGGTCATCTAGGTATGGTTGTACAATACACTTGATATCATGAAAAGCATAAGACATGGCACGTTGAAAAGTCACATCGATGACCTTTAAACCGAAGGGTAGTTTCTAGTAGGCGAAGGTACGCCAAGGAAAAATAAAAGTTGTTTTGTGTTGATCCGCGGGAAATATGTTAATTTGATTATATCTAGGGAAACCATCCATCAAAGAGAATATTTCACTCCTAGTGCAATCATCGACGATCTGGTCAACGAAGGGGGTGGGAAAGTTGTCCTTAGTACAAGCTTTGTTAATATCCCTATAATCAACATAGACATGGATCGTACCTTGTTTCTTGTTAAACGAAACTAGAGTGGATACCTAATCAGTTAAAGCCATGGGATAAATAAAGCCAACTTTAAGAAGTTTTTCAACCTCAAGCTTGATAGCGGCTGCTTTACAGGGGTGGACCGGGTGGAGTCTTTGTCGGATGGGTTTAGCACTTGGGTACATATTAATTTTGTGTACAACAATATCGAGGTCAATACCCAACATCTCTTCATAGCTCCATGCGAAGATGTCACGAAACTTTTGAAAAAGGTACTTATATGTGACAACCTCATTGGTGGAACACAAAGCTCTGATGTGAACATTTTTGACAACTCCAAGTTTAACGGATATGTCAAGGGGGATGGTGGGTGAAATATTACTCAAGTTCCCTTCATATAACACATCGTGTGTACACACGGGAGCAGAAGAGACGACATCAACGGTTGACGGAGTCGAGATCCATTGGTAACTCTTTAAGGTGTGTTGTTCTAGGAAGAGGATGGAACGATGATGCCCATCAACCCATGGGGTGTCTTCCATGGACATAAACGACATGATCATCTCGTTCTTGGGAAAAATAATGTGGAATGGATCAGGAGATGAATCACCAAGAGAGGTAGTGGAAGGGTTTTTCGATTGAATGGCTTGATAAGCAGATTCAACCGAACTTAAAGGCATCTGGTCGCGATAGCGAAGATAATCACCAGGTGTGGGTACCATCCATGGGTCAGAAGACGTGGGGGTTTCGTGAATGGAGGTGGAAATCATTTTTATCACGACAACCAAAGGTGGTGGAACATTAGGTGGTGGGATCGGGAAAGTACTCATCAGAGTCGAGTCTTTGAGTAGACCCACGTTGACATTCTCATAACCAGGGGGTGTCTTTGAAATCAAGGGTATGTTGCTAGTACAAGCATCATAGTTAAAAAATGCCAGTTGGTCTACTGTAACAACTTTTCCCTGGTGTGGAAAACGTACGACATGGAAAAGAGTAGATGCAATTGCATGCATGGAATCAATCCAGCTACGACCAAGCAAGAGATTGTAATCAAGAGGTGCATCAAAGACATCAACTTCAACATTGACCGATTTTCCTTCTAACATAATAGGCAATAAGGGGAGGACACCATAGGGTTTAAAGCCAGAGCCATTGAAGGCTTTGAGGATGTTGTGTGATTCAGTTAAGGGAGGAGAGCCAATGGATTTCCAACAAGAAACAAACATTATGCACATTGAGGCACCCTCATCAATAACGACTCTACAAATGTTATTTTATGTGACAACAACTTGTATCTGAAATTTGAGTTGAGGGCATAGCCTTGGAATGTGATCCTTCAGGTCAAAAATTATCAAATTTGTATCCGTAGGGTCAATTACACCAATAGCTTTTAACGGAGCCTTCCGTTGAGTAGGACAACTTTGAAGGACTTTGAGAGTTGACATCGCAGAAGGTGCTTGCACCAGATCTTCTACAATACTGTAGTTCTGAGCAGCAAGTGCATGAGGGTTGAAGGTAGACTTTCAAACAACACCCTTTTGGGGAGGGTGAAGAACTATATCAAGACTCGATCATTCGAGATGAAGAGGACTGTCAGGAGGTGATGTTGAGGGAGACTATTGAACCAACGGAGGTGGTATATCATCAACTTTCTCCTTTGAGGGAGAGTAATCTTTGGCCCGAGTGGTAAGTGTAACGTTATTATTTTTTGAAACACCTATGTACATAAGTACATATGAAGTAGTGGAGGGAGAGGGTTGGTTGTGAATGACCAATTGGGCCTGTTGTTGAGAAGGGAAAGGTTGGGACAAAACAATAGGTGTGGGAGGTTTCACAATCCCTTGAAGGAACTTAGTAACCTCAGATCGTCTTGGACAATATTTCGTGTAGTGATCATCACCATAGATAAGGAAAGGGTATTGGGGTTTGCGCTTATCCTTATCATCAACAGGTTGTGCTTTGGTTTTCTCAGATTGCGGGTTATTTTTATCCTCCTTATTCTTACCCTTCCCTTTCTTAGATTTATTTTTCCTGGCAGGGGTAGATTGAATGGAGTTCACCTCAGAGGTTTTGCCGGTGGA
The DNA here is from genome assembly GCA_032191745.1 of Picea mariana. NCBI lineage: Eukaryota > Viridiplantae > Streptophyta > Pinopsida > Pinales > Pinaceae > Picea > Picea mariana. The sequence continues at coordinate 36,587 of JASDQU010680573.1, forward strand.
AGGAGTAGGAGACATAGCATTTTGAACATTAGAAGTAGTAGACTTGGGATTGGTGGGAGAGGCTTGTGCAGATTGAGGTTGAGCATGGAAAGTGCCAATCACACCATCAACCTCATGAGAAGCGGAAGGGGTAGTTGAGGTAGTGGTGGTAGAAGGACGAGGTGCATCATGGAGCAAATCGTAGAGAGTACATGTTTGTGAATAAATGAGGTCGAGGTACTGAGCGCGAATGATCGCCTATTCTTCTGTGACAACTCCACCCATGGAAATGTCACGAGAGATTTTATTCACAAAGGATTTTGTAAACCATTCTTCCAATAACTAATCAGAAATATCTAGTTTGATCAAATGTCGTCTTCATCTCCACTCATGAATGTGATCGGAGATATGAGTGGCCTTATTTTTCTTGAAGGAACTTAAAATATCGGTTCTCGTTTCATAACAGATTGGCAACTGGTAGTGGGTGAGGAAATCCATGGCTGAGGTATTGAAGTCAGTGAAGAAACCTCATGCTAATTCTATATACCACTTTACATCCAAACCCGTAAGAGTTCATTGGAAGAGTTGTAACCAAATTTAATCGTCCATCAAAGAGTTGGATGAACACCAAAGGTGAAAATTCATGACATGGTTGTTTGGATCTTCTCCTGGTTTACCATCAAATTTTGGAATGTCGAATGGTAGCTTGGCCGGTATAATGGGCCAATGGGGAGAATGCATGATGGGTTCATTCAAGATTCTAGACAAGTCAGGAAGGTCCAAAGTGGATAAAAAGGGTAACTGTCTATTCGCATGAGGATACTAGTGACTTTGTGGAGGGAGTCTCGTTGGTATACCAGTAGGACCACAAGCAATTTGCAAGTGAGGTGAAGGTCTTGACAGATTCAGACATGAGTGTGGAGGCATGTATCCCATAGGGTTGTACTGATTAGGGATGTTCGCCTAAAAAGGGACACTATATTGAATGTTCAAACCCCAAATGGGATTGGAAGAACCAAGATATGACTGGCCCGAACTAGGGGGTATGAAAGATCTAACTTGAGGTTGTTTCCCCCTAGATGATTGTGGATTTCCCTGGATGAGAAGGTTCCAATATTGGGCTAACGATCCTAGAATGTTCTGTCCATAAAGTGGGGTAGGACTTCCAAGCGAGGGTTGTCCTCCAAGTGGGAGTTGGGTTCCAATTTGGTTGTGACTTCCAAATTGAGTTTTTCCCATAGTGTTATATTGTCCTCCAATGGGAATCTGAAAACTAGAAGTGAATGATAGAGTAGAGCTCCCAATAGGATTGGAGCCATTCGGGCCAAATCCTCCCAAAAAGGGCGGATAAGACCCTCCGGAGGGGACCTGGGATGGTGTTGGAATGAAACCAACAACAACATTGTATCCAGGAGGGGTAAAAATTCAAAAAACTCCGAAAGGAACTTGGGTAGGAATGGGTATGGAAGTATTTAAAGCATGGTACCCATGAGGAAGAGATGAGACAGGTCTAGATGAAAGTGGTGTACCGATGGGAGCTTAAATAACCATTGTATTCCCAATGGGAATAGTCGTAGCATTTGGGACCATTGTAGAATGGGCCATCTGAAGATGGATGGACGAGCTAGGACCAACGGATGATGTCTCTGAACCAACGAAGAAATATCAAGTTGTATTGTTAAAGTGATCTAAAGGTATCGTAAATGTAACATATGTCTCGGGTGGTTCAGAGACGACAGGTATATCAACACCTACCTCTGAGTTGGGAGGGTTCCTCCCAGAAGTAAGAGTTTGAAATATGTCAGTGGTCCAAAAGTGATCCTCATTTTTAGAGCCAGTAAGAAGACTGGTTGGTATTCTAGATGTGTCAACAACAAGTTCTCTGGAGGAATTCAGTCAGAGAATACGTCTCTTGTATCCAGGAGGTATTCGGAAAGCGTCTAGAGAATCAGAAACAATTCGATAATTCTCTAGAGAAGTAGTTCTTTCTGCTTGAGATGGTATATTTTCTTGGACCTCATTCTGTTGAGGAGAGCCCTCTGGTGGGTTAGGAATCAAGGGTTTGAAAACTTCCGGATCTTTCAAAGGTAGTCCTTGCATCCTACGTGAACGGCGTGGAGGGTCAATGTTGGCTGAACCAAAAATTTTACGGAAAAAATCTATGGCCAACTATGAAAACAAACAACACTCACTAATAAAATATAGGAATCAGACTAGGCAAACAAAACCTTCTTATTCCGAAGTCACTAGTTGGTGATGAAATCCAATGTCATGAAGTCGAGACAAGAAGGGGCTAGGACAAAGCATGTGGAAACTTTACGTTGACGACCTGCTTAATGGACTTACACCTTGGTGCAAGCTCCCACACATAATCATGGGTATACCCTCCAAGGAGCCCGAGTGAATCTGGTCAGCGTCAGTTCTAGGTACCATGAAGACTTGCCCCTCCACAGTCACCTCATGTAAGACCCTAAGAAGATAGGAAACTAAGGCTACCAAGAACAACAATGATGCCTGGGGAAACAATCGACAGTCTGATCCATGCACAAAGGTAGGGTATCTAGCCCGAAATCAAATTGAGAGGCTTCCACTCATCATTGTGGGTATACCTTCAAGCAACCCCCATAATACACGCAATCTCTACACTGAGATCAACAAAGCAGGGTGAGTAACTCTGCCAATCTCAATGCGACCTCAGGTTTGACCCTTGTGTGAGAAGCGCTTACCAGGACAAAATGTTGCAAATGGAATTAAACACTCTCTATCACAAGATGCTATTGTGTATTTTGTGCTTTGGAGAGTGTGTCTCACATCCTATTCCAAAGCTTTAGCCTAGATAATGTTGGTGTAAAAGATCCCTAGAAAATAAAAGTTACTAATTGATTTTTAGATTTCGCAATGTTTTTTAAGAGTTGTTGTTACTCAAGAGGGAGATAGGAATGAAACCAATGTTGTGTAGGACCTTGACCCAATAATATGCAAATAGGAATGAATGACGCAAATTTTTGTTCAATGAACTCTATTTACAATAGGGAGAAGGTATTTCCGGAATGATGTAAGATACAAAATATAATTTCTTTTTCTTAAATGGACACAAATGCAAACAACCAAAACACAATGCAATTTCTCAATGTTCTATTCTTTTATATGCAATGAATTTTCTTATATACGATTACTTGAAAGAGTAAGTGACTTTAAATTCTTTCTTCCTAAAACCAAATCGGGGGCAAAATGAAGAAAGGACAAGTAATGCAACACAAAATTATACACTCAACAAGCACCCAAATCAAACTTTCAATGGAGATAAAAGTAAAAAATGACAAGAAAGTGTTCCTTCAAATGTAAGTGAAAAATGACTTCCCAATCATCAAGCAATCCATAATATGTAATCAATCCAAAACTTCAAATCCAATCAAAGACTTTTAATTGAACAAGCGCTCAGATACTAGCTTAGATATTATACCCTTGTCGATAAAAATAAAATACAAAAGACTAAAAAAACTAAAAATAGGTGTTCGATCTCCGAAATCACCCAACATCAAGTTAAAATTTCAAAAAACAGTCAAGGGCTGACATCAAAAGTCCCTCCCAGCTTATCAAAGAAAAACTGGGATTAAATGAATCTAAAAACCCAACTAAAAAAATTTCACAAGCGTCGTCACAGCCTAATAGTACATTACAGTGCGGAAATCAAGAGTTTCCGCAGGCCAGAAACAGATAGGGTGCAGAAAGTCCGCATTGAAGAAAACAACTAGGGCACGTAAATTGAAGGTTTCCGCAGGCTATGTATAGAGTACAGTGCAGACCACATCGTAGATCCGAAAGTTGGGATAGTTCCTAGCCGAGCTGACCACAACGTAGATCCAAAAGTTGGGATAGTTTCTGGGCATCCTCATATCTACGACCCAAATCAACTTTGGGCTCTAGGACTTCGGAGGATCCGTCTCCATTACAACAAATACCAAAGTTCATCGAACTCGTGAAGATTGAAGGATTCGAGGAGTTAACACCTATGCTCCTTCTCCAAATCCAACGGTCATGACATACCTTTGGGTCCTTCCGAATGGATCTCATTCGCTCATCTTTCCAAATGAAAGGATCTTCTCTTTCGAGACTTAAATCTCACTATCCTTCCTAAGTTTCACCAGTTCTGAAGGACTTAGGCACTGGCACGCACTTTGCGCTCTTTCTCCTGAGCTCAACAAAGTCCTTTTTCCCAGGATACTCAAAACAACTGGGAGTATCAACATACATACGGGGAAACTATGTCCAAGGTCGACGAACTCACAATTCATCTTCTTAAACTTGAGCCACTACAGGGCTCGAGAATTTACATATACAAACCATATAGTTCCTTACTTGCTTAACTACACAATCAAGAAAAGATAAAGGGATACAATATATTCATCAAGAAAACATGCACATCCCTGCAACATTCATAGTATATCCAACTTTGATCTATAGTTACAGTTCAATTACACAAGATATGATAATACTTATCTATTACAGGTTGCATCCAACTAACTAACTATGGTTGTCTGCCTTTCCATCCAACCATAGGCTCAGAGGCATTTATTCTTAGCGCTCTGGCCACCCCCTTGCCAAGCCATGATATCACTAGGGAATTTATGCCAATTCTCAAAGGTCCTTTATATTTCATAGCTTCTGCGAGGTTTATCATATGCTTCCTCAGCATCAATCTCGCGGACTTCTCCTCAGGTCTCGTTCTCCACTGAAGAGCTGCATGAGTTCTCTTCATTTCCCTTCCCTTCTTTTTTTTCTTTTCATGCCTTGTGTGCACATCCTTCCTATCTTGTTCCTCATGTCAGAAGGAAACTCAGGTCAGTCTGGGTCTATAGGACCTTGTGGTACTTCAGGATGACCTTTTCAGCTAGACCATGCTTCCATTCATGGGGGTGGTTGATGGTTCAACCACCGGTCCTTTCTTCATTAATTGATTCCTCCTTGGGAACCAGAGGAGGTTTGTTATCCTCAACAAGGGAAATTTGGGGTCATTTGATATAATGGACCCTCACTTATATTTTTCACATTCTTTCCTCTAGTGATATCATGGCCAATACTTTCAAGGCTTCGCCCCCACAGTTAGTTGTTTGAAATTCAAACAATAATACATTTAAATTGTTCCTATGCCATAACATGGTGATTATGATTAATGATTAATTACAAGCTGGGGGAAACATGGGTGTTACGAACACTAAGGTGTATGCATGTTGTTAATGCATTAATGAGTCTAAATGGAATCACTAACCATGCATTGAAATGTATAGAACATATATACCTTGTAATTAAATTCCAAATAAATATTTTACATGTCACCCCAACCTACCAACCATAGAATAAAGAACAAAAACAACATATATCCTAGGATCAAAATGCACCCATCAAATGTAGCTCAAAGATATAAACATTGTCAGTACCAAATATACATCTCACATATCTAGTAACTACTAAATCCTAATTCATATCCACTAACACGTAATAAAAATGTAACCTATGTCATACTTTCCCCTAACCTTGTTAACCCCTAAATCCTATAACCCTTAGCACAAAAACTATTAGCTGTCAACCCTTATAACACCTAATCCATGACACCTATATCCCAAATACCCTCCAACACTTTTAACTCCTATCCGCTAACCCTAATAACCCTTAAATCCAATAACCCCTATAGCCCTTATTAACCCTATTGCTCATAGCACTTATTACTTTAATCACCTAATAATTATGGCCCCTAATCCCTAGTTGTTATAATTCCTAACCAATATAATTCTTAATTACTAAGTCTTAAAACCCTAACCACTATAACGGATAACCCTTAAAATCCTTAACATTTACAAATCATAACCCATAACCCCTATAACCCTTAATGTCTAATTGTTATAACATCATTACCTATTCCATATAACACTTACTTGCATTAACAAGTCTATCCCTTACAACCTTTCACCCTTATAGTTACATATGCTTGACCCCTATATCTACTAACTTGTAATCCATTTAATTTGAAATCTATAAAATCCTTATAACCATAACATTAACCTTTATAACCACTAAAACTTAACACATAACCAAGATAATCCCTAACCCATATAATCTTTATCACCATAAACAACTATAAACCCTAAATCCTAACTCTTATAACAACTATAATCCCAATAAACCCTAACCCTAATAAACCTTAATCCCAATAAAAAAATTGATAGCACTTACAACCTTTTAACTTTAAGGAAATTAAATACAACCCCTAACTCTTATATCCCTTAACAACCCTTTAACCTATAATGCATAATTCTTAACCCCTAATATAACCTTTAATTCCTAACACCTAAACCCAAAAACCATTGTAAGATATACGCTTGTTATTAACCTTAACATGTAACCCTTGTAACCACTAATCCCTTATCTATAATCACTATAAACCATTATCTATAATATTAATAACCCTTTGAAACACTAATCCATATAGCTTTAAACCATGACATGTGAGCCATGCCCATATAACCCTTAATCACTTAACTTTGATTTAAACCTCCATACTTGACCCATGATTGTTCCCACGAGCCTTCATCTTGAGAACATACATAGTAGTGGCCATTCTTACAATTTCACCTAGTTGAAATGTTTGTGGGATTATGAACAATACCCGAGACAGATAATGTATCTCCTTTGAGGACCCCCATTGGATTTCATGACCTTAGGTGTGGGTTTTCTCCAAGGTCATTATAACTAGTCTCTTTCATAGATTCACTCAAGTTAGACCCCTGACAAAGTTTATTTCCCTAGTGGAGGATTGCTTGGAAGGCCAATTTCTCACTCAATGGTTGGTTTCCTACATATTCCATAGTGTGTCATACAGGGGTTTGTGTTTTCCTTGTTCTTTTTTATGTAGTAAGGCCTTATAGAAATTTGACTAATAATTGATTAGTTCTTTTTCATGTAGTAAGGCCTTAGAGAAATTTGACTAATAATTGATTAATGATATCTTTCTTTTCATTGTAGCTTAATCAAAATGGCACATCCTACGAAGGATTAACTCCTACTTGTGAATCATGAATAATGGTTAAATTCTATGCAAGATGAGGAGAAAAGAGAGATGTTAGAGATGAAGATTGGTTGAGAGATTCATGGAAAGATTTAAGGAGATATTGTTGGAGATAGTTATGGAGATGGTTTAACAAAATATCTTACTATGACATGTTTTTGTGATATTGTTATGGTCATCGAAATTTATATAAATGGACCAATTGTACAATAAAAATACACATGGGAAATACCAATTGGTCCACTGCTCGATTTCCTACTTTGACGATGGGTGAAATAAGTTGGATACATTGTCATGTTTGTTGGACTTCCATGAATGATGTTCGATTGTGAACATGGTTAAATATTTCTTCATTTCAGTAGTTAAAGAGATTGGAGAGAAAATATGCCAATGTGAAGTTTTTTCAGATTGAAAGAAAAGGATCCTCACTTAGTAAAATGTGTATGTTGCTATTCAAAGAGAGAAGTGGAAACAAATATGTCAAGTTTATTCACATGCAATCGAGTCAATCCAATCATGTAATACAAAGAAAACCAGAGTCAATGATTCAATATAAGCATATGGTGTCAATCAACAATCGATTCAATGCATGCTTCCTAGGTTGAATGCAGGTTCAAGGTTTTGTCTCATCTCTTCTATATTGATGTCCCATGCCATTTGACGATAAGAGAGGTGATGTTCCATGCCATTTGACGAGAATAGATGTGAGGTGAGGTGTGGTGTGGAGTGATTTGGATTTGTGAAGCATGTCTAATTCAAAGGAGGAATAGTTTCTTTGTGCTATCCATGTATGCAAATGGAGTTCAAAGAGAGTTGGATTCTATTTCCTGGAAGTAAATGCCTAGAAATTTGAGTTCCAAGTGATGTTTTATTTTTGGAGGCAAGATGGATCATATATCCAATAGTTTGTAGATGAAATTTGCTCTTGATCGATTTATAAAACCAGCATGGATATTTGATAAATAGAATCATGATATAAGGATCATATTCAATTTTTTTTACAACACTATGTGGCGAATTCACTAGTTTGGATCTAGATTTGTTTTTCTATGTTTTTTTTTTTTGTGAAAGGGAGGTTGTTTGATTCTCAAGTCATTCCTTCTTTTCACCATTAGTATTAAAATTCTATGTCGTATAATGCATTTACTATGAACATAGTTAGGACACTGACTTCTGAGATCTTGCGTCAAAAATCAAACAAAGTTATCTGTGGACATGTCATGGATGGACAATTTGAAGAGTAATCCTTCTTATGAAATTTTAATATGCACCTTGCACTTCTTTGAAAATGGGTAAAAACAAAAATGAGTTTTTTTTTCATTTTTTTAACGACACTTTGGGATGTGTTGCGATCCTTTTTACTGGTCGTGACATGCTCAATTTTAATCCAATATGGGAACAAACATATTAGGGATTGTAAGATGACTTTATAGCTCCTAGAACATGCACTAGGTCCAAAACCATCAACCATGCAAAACCATCAACCATGACTTTTATAGGGAATCCTTAATCCATGAGTATCGTATGGGTGCCATATAGGGTTTTCCTCTCTACATTTAGGTAGCGTGCCTTTTTTAATGGTGAGAGGGTGGTAACATTCATATTTGGCAATGTAAGAAGAATTTATGTCTAGTTAACCATGTAATATAGTGTTTAAAATCACCACATAATGATTGAAATTAAAATGGTCACCAACATGCATTTTTTTGGTATCATTTTGGCACAAAACACCAAAATTAAAGTGATCCATTATGTTTTGATATGATATCTAAACAATCAATTATTATTGTATCTAATCAATTTGGTAGCTACGACATTTCATATTTTATCTTTTAAAAGGGCAGGAGGATATCAATGTTTTTGGTTCTTTAGTATTTGATTACTCCTTTTCTAGGGGAATGAATTGGTTGGATCTCAATATTTTCATCATAGTTGAGTCTAGAGCTATGTTCATTTATAACTTGTGGGTTGTGCAACCCTTTTAAATCGTGTCATTGGTGTTCTGACCAATAATGTTTATAACCCAAGAATTGTTAGCCTTTGACTTACCTTACCAATCATTAAATCTTCATGTCACCTTTAATTGCATTATTCATTTAGGATATTAGTGATTTATCCTCAAATGATGCCTCAATGATTTAGTTAAGATTCCTAGCCTATTCCCCATGCAAGGTGTTAGGATCTAGGGAAAATATCTCTATGAGGTGGCATCACCCATTGCACTATATATTTGTAGGTTTGATGTGAATATAATATGAGATGGACTGAGACCTTTTTCGTCATTTTTATGATCCTATGTTGTGTTCTATTTCTTAACATGGTATTAGAGCTCCTTTAGTCTTAAGGGATTATTGTCACCATGGTAGTTTTCCATGGAAGGTGAAGAATTCAAATTCCATGGTAGTGTTCCATAGGAGGCCATCGATGAGCCGATGAAGAAGAGAGAACCAACACTGGGAAATCACACAATCCAAGGAGAATACATCATTGAAGGGGAAATTCACTGATTTTAGAGTGCATGTTGGTAAAATTGAATTTTGTCTTTTGATATTGATCCATTTTTAATGATTTTAGTTGCGTTGGAAACTAGATTCAAATATGCAAAAAAGGGTATTTTTTTATTTTCAATAATCATATATGTTTTTAATATATTCATACTGTAAGACCCAAATTTTGTGCAATCACAAGGTATGTAGCCATTATAATGCATATTATGGCCAGTATAAAGGACCAAATTATGCATACCATATAGTTTTGGAAAGGTCTTTCATAGATCTATCAAATCCCTCTCAATATTGATTAATAAAAAACAATGTTTAAGGATAAAATCTATTTGAAAAAATCCTCCCAAAAATGAAAACGACCATGACAAATAGAAAATGATTTTTTCTCACGATAGAAACTATCATTTTTTGAGATAACACATGCGAATAGAATGCCAAGATGATTATTCAAATGGGTCTTTTTCATTTTTCAATTGACTTCTTGTTCAATGAAATGTTATCAATGAAATTCCTCACGGTTTTCCAAAGCTACAACACTTGTGTGCTAGACAACCTTTCTCTAGTTAACAATAGTGACCTCAAATGGGATTTGAACATGCAAATCTTTGAGGGAAAATGGTTTTCAGTGAAGAGCACATAAATGATGAATGATTGTTTAGGTTACCAGAGATGAGTAAAGCTTCGTTCAATGCCATCATCACACTTTTCTCTATGGATAGTGCTTCCAATAAATTTTGGTAATTTGATTAATTAAGTCATTGGATAGTTCTTCCAATAAATTTTGCTCAAAATCATTTTTTTGAAGTATATAATATTATGGAGCAGTTCAACATCAAATTGTTTTTTTCTCCTCAAAACCTTCTCAAAGTATCGTGAATGAGGAAATAGATTGAAGGTGTCTATTTGTATTTGGGAACACTATTGTGATCATGAGAGAGATACCCATAATAAAATCAATTTTTTTTCTTTGTATCCTAGATCTGCCCAAAAATTGAATAAGGGAATCTTAGGTACACCTTGGGTACATTTGTGATGATGCATATTGTTGCTCTCTTTTGTATCTAGTTTTGACACTACAATTGTAATTTTTTCATTCAAATCATCACACACGAAGTACAAGGAAACTTAATGCAATTCAAGCATAAATTAATGCCAATCAAGCACATGTAATCAAGCA
>JASDQU010680574.1:0-27032 GCA_032191745.1 Picea mariana
AGCCATAGCCGTAAGTATCGGAGAGGCTGAAAGGAGACCCTTTGGAGGGTTTGAGGTCGAGGAAGCTTAGGAGGAAAAGCGTCTTCAAGAACACAGACAGAAGCTGTGAGTAGAGGCTTCGTAGTAGGGAGAAAAGTCGAGGCCTTTGATAAGTTGAATTCTTCCAAGGATCGGGAAGAAACATAAGCTCACAAGGGGGAGCACAACTGCCGTCAGATCAGGCCAAGGACAAGATCTGGACCATTGAAGTTTCATGTCCAAGAAGTAGCAGGAGGAGAGTGCATAGGAGAAGAAGATTTGAGTCGTCAAATCTTGCACAAATTATCGACCCTTGTTGGATCTAGTAGAAGGTGCGCACGAGTTAAGATCGCATATGAGCTGAGTGGAGGCTCATCGAAAGTCCCGAAATAGTAAACACATCGGGATTTCAGAGTTTGGGGAGTAGAGCATATAGGGGTCATGGAGTCGTTGCATCGCGATCTCCCGATCTGCGAAATCCCAAAAGAATCAGGAGCATCCATCACTCAGGAGGATGCGTGGCAGCAATCCAAGGACCCATTGGGGTTTCGGATACCGAAAGTTTGAGAGGTAAGAGACCGAGAGACTAAAGGTCCCAAGCCGCGAAGTTCTGAAATATCGGGACCGTCCAACAAGAGGACACGTGGTGGTGATCGAGGCATCGAGAAAATCCCCAAAATGATTATACCGAGGTTTGGCATACCAGGGATTCCACAGACAGAGAACCGAGCAACTTCACATCGGAAGTCCCGAAATCGTGAAACGCGATGAGCCGAGAAGACGAAGCTTTGGAGGAGAAAGTCAAGATCGAAATTTCGACATTTCGGGGATCGACACTTCGGTTGTCCCGAGGACTAAGAGTTGGGGATCTTGGTATTTGAAAAAAACCCTGAAGAAGACTGCGGTCACAGGGAAAAGCGATCACATGGATTGAGATATGGCTCAGGGGGATAATCATCGTTGAGTGACATTTCGACATTTCGGTGACCATGGGAAGGATAATCTCGCACCTGATACATGCTCACATAGGCGGGGTTTCACAAGGACCTATGGATCGGGTTCATGAGGCCTTAAGGAAGGCCGAAAGAACCATTTCGGTTCTACGAATCCGAAGGATAGAATGATCCTAAGACTTAGAGGTCATGCAAATCTTGCTGAGGCAGGGGGTGCTGTGATCAAAGTGGTATCAGATCCTGATTCTGTTGTATATTGTAGGCAGAAGAAGAGAGAGGAGAAAGAAGTACTCTGATACACGATCAAAGTGGTATTAGAGCCTGACTCTATTGTATATTGCAGGCAGAAGAAGTGAGAGGAGAAAGAAGTACTTTGATACATGATCAAAGTGGTATCAGAGATTGACTTTGTTGTATATTGTAGGCAGAAGAAGTGAGAGGAGAAAGAAGTACTCTGATACACAATCAAAGTGGTATCAGAGCCTGAATCTATTGTATATTACAGGCAGAAGAAGTGAGAGGAGAAAGAAGTACTCTGATACACGATCAAAGTGGTATCAGAGCTTGACTCTGTTGTATATTGCAGGCAAAAGAAGTGAGAGGAGAAAGATGTACTCTGATACACAATCAAAGGAGCTTGAATCTATTTGTATATTCCAGACAGAGGAAGCAGGAGGATGAAGAGTACTCAGATACACATCAGTTTGGTATCAGAGGAAGACAGAGTATTAGAGCTCTATGGTGATTATTTGCAGGTAGGCAGCAGTTAAGGAGATAGTCGGGAGGACTGTAGGGGAAGGCTAGAAGCTCTCAGTTGAAGACTGATAACAAGTTTGCCAGAATGGAAGACAGACTGCAGGAACAACAGGGATATGGCTACTGAAGGTCATAGACGCGATGGAAAGAATATCCATCAGTAGCAGAGAAAGGATGCGATGGACAAATATCTAGCCGAGATCAGAGCGAGAATGGAAATTATGGCATTGCAGATGCAACAGAATGCAAAGTCAATATGGGTGTATGAATGGCCCATGAAGATGAAGGAAAAATGGCCAGTCAAGGAATTGTTGGCTAGAAGACAACAGAGGCTGTTGAGAATGTGGCTGAGGCATGTTGAAAGCCTCAGGGATGATGAAGAGGAAATGGTTTAGGCATGCGAACCAGAGGCTAGGAGAAATCTCAATGATGTTGAGGATGAACAAAGATCACAGGATGATCTCAAAGACTGCTAGGAGGGCAGGACAGGAAACTCATGTTGCCAGGAGGACAATGAGCTGAGATCACTGCGGGATCTCATAGACTGCCAAGAGGGCAGGATGGAAAATACAGATTTCCATAAATGAGATGAGATTCGAGGATCTCATAGAATGCCAGGTGGGCAGCAGAGAAATCCCATATTGCCAGGAGGGTAGGGGAACATAAATGAGGCTATGTAAAAGTCTCATGAGATCATAGCTGAGTTTATATCAGCAAGGACAATTGACAGGGGAGAAGGAACAAAAGGACACTCTGATCATTGGAGGAATTCAAATATTCATTATAGGTAGCCCAGTTGAGGCGAGAGTTTTTGTTGCCAATGTAGCAGCAGCAGAAAGATAGCCAACGGTCATTGTCATAACAAAGGAGTAGATATCAAAGGTTTCCCAAGAAGAATGAAAAGATCATTCCAAAGAATGGCTCAACAGTTTCAGCGAGGAAGTTGAAAAGGGGACAGCTGCAGCACTAAAGCTGATAGCAGAAGAAGAACATGGAAGTAAGATAATTACTCCATGGATGATGGAGCTAGAGATGCTGGAGGATTGGTTGAACAATCCAGAGCCAGCGAATGACTACCATGAGAAGACAGTCATAGCGGAGGAGCATTTCGAGGAATCGCTCAGAAATTTCAGCCAGGGAGATGAACAGGTGTTGAAGACTGCAGTGCCGAGGTATGCAACAGCATATGAAGAAGAATACCAGCCCAAGGAGCAGCTGGAAGAAGCTGGAGACATGCTAGCAACATAAATGGTAGCAATAGAACTGCCACAAGAAGAAGCTAAACAACAGTTTAGTGATAGGACTACAAAGATGAACTTTGCAGCAGAGTGGACACTTAGTGCCACAAGGGAGGAAGAAGACACCATGGGAGATCATGGTGATCTACCCACTGATGAGAAGACATAATTGTAGTAGAGGAGACTGCATGAAGGGAGCCAGCCACTAGAGCAGCTGGATGAGGTGATCGATGAGGTCAGAGAGCTGATGATCAGATCAACAAAAGCGGTCAACAGAGAGAAGTTGAGAAAAAGAGAGACAACAACAGCAGCAAGAAAACAACAACATCAACAATAGCAGAGAGATGGAGCAGAGAGACAACTCCAAAGAGTTGTTTGGGATCCAGGTGGATTTCAACAGCTAGGGTGGAGAGCTCATGAGCAGGAGCTCATGAATTTTTCACAGMAAAGGATTATGATGTAGGAGCATCGATYCAAAGCCAGCCATGTGCCAGCCAGCTCAGCATACACGCACATTTAGTGGGAGAAGAGAGGCACAACCCTCTCACATTTAAAGATTGAATTTGATGTAATTGCATTAATGTATGTAAGGYTGTGGAGCCATGAAGCTATGCTTATGCACATGCTTTAGATTAAAGATAGCCTTAAATGGTTGTAAGGATGGATCTAGCTCCGATCTGGACTAGATAGCCATTAATTGTAAATTCAATGTAATTGAATAGAGTAGGTGAGATGGAGGGAAGAGMTCGAAGAGCCCCCTCATGTAAAAAGATCTTTTTGGTCTTGTTTAGAGTAGAGTCGAAATATAGGAGAACTCTGCGAGAGTTAGAGTAGAGAAGAGAAGGAGCCGAGACTCTGTCAAAAGTCTGAGCTTAGGAACACATTGTAAAAGAGGCATTTTACATTAATACAATCAGAGTAATTTTTCTTGCATGATATTTTGTGTATGGTGAATGTCTTCATGTGTGTGTATTTATATGTTGTAGATGTATGATTAAGTGTGCATTTGCAGGAACAGATAGGTTCTGCTATCTATGGGTTCTATGTTTTCAAGTTGGACTCTTTGAGGCTTCATGCCAAGAGGGTGTGACAGAACACTACGGGCTCTGAAAGCCAGTGCATAGATGCACTCCTAAATTCTGCGGAATTTGGGCAAGGACGTGCCAGGAGGGTGCACCAGCTGAAGTCATTGGCTCAAGGAGAAACCTCAAGGTTACTGAATACCTTGGAGGTAGGATTGTGCAGAGGAAAGCACAGAAGAAGACATAATCTCTGAGGAGTTCTGTAAAGCTCTGCGAGGAGGGAATTTGAGCAAGTGCACAGAGTGCAAAAGAGAACCCTACTGTGAGTTCAAACAGAAACCAGAATCACTGAGGATTCTGGGAGGCTCTACCAGGAGGACATTGAATAGGTCCCTGTGTGCACAAAGAGAATTCCTTTGAGTTATGGAACAGAGAAGTGTCCAAGGAGGGGGACCTTCATAGGGTTGTTGAATACCCTGCAGGCTCAGCAAGGAGTGCTTAAGCAAGAGGCTTCCAAGAAGGGTTTTCCATCCCTTCAAGCAGAGAAAGGGACAAAGGATGAAGACCTGTGCAAGGAGCGCACCAGGCCAACACTCGTATGAAGTGTTGATTGAAAACCATCTAGAGGCTTGTCAAGCTCAAGAAGTGAGCGCCGAAGGACTTTGGTTCAAGTCTAGAAGCTCAAGAGGTCAAGCACAGGAATGAGAGTGAGAGTGAGGACTTATTCTAAGTCCTGAAGCTCAAGATAGATAGCACCTGGTTGTGTGTAGAGACCCTGTAGGAATCACAGAGGTTGTGGAAACCTTTCAAGGTTTTAGAGAAGAGAAGCTCAGGAGGAAAAGTTCCTTTGAGCACAGAGCCATAACTGCAAGTATCACATAGGCTCAAAGGAGACCCTTTGGAGGGTTTGAGTTTGAGGAAGCTTAGGAGGCAAAGCATCTTCAAGAACGCAGACAGAAGCTGTGAGTAGAGGCTTCATAGCAAGGACAAAAGCCAAGGCCTTTGATAAGTTGAATTCTTCCAAGGATTGGGAAGAAACAAAATCTCACAAGCGGGAGCATATTTTTCGTTGGATCAGGCCAAGGACAAGATTTGGACCGTTGAAGTTTCACGTCCAGGAAGTAGCAGGAGGAGAGCACATAGGAGAAGAAGATCTGAGCCATCAAATCTTGCACAGATCGTCGACCGTTGTTGGATCTGGGAGAAGATGTAGACGAGTTAAGCTCGCATATGAGCTGAGTGGAGGCTCATCGAAAGTCCCGAAACAACGAACACATTAGGATTTCAGAGTCGGGGAGTAGAGCATATAGGGGTCATGGAGTCGCTGCATCGCGATCTCCTGATCCGTGAAATCCCAAAAGAATCGGGAGTGTCCATCACTCAGGAGGATGCAATGTAGCAATCCGAGGACCCATCGAGGTTTCGGATATCGGAATTCCAAGAGGTAAGAGACCGAGAGACTAAAGGTCCCAAGCCGCGAAGTTCTGAAATATCAGGACCGTCCAACAAGAGGACACGTGGTGGCGATCGAGGCATCAGGAAAATCCTCGAAAGGATTATACTGGGGTTCAACATACTGGGGATCACACAAACAGAGAATTGAGCAACTTCACATTGGAAGTCCTGAAATTGCAAAATGCGATGAGATGGGAAGATGAAGCTGTGGAGGAGAAATCCGGGATCAAAATTTTGACATTTCGAGGATCGACACTTCGGCTGTCCCGAGGACTAAGAGACAAGGCTCTTAGTATTTGAAAAAAAACCTGAAGAAGACTGCGGTCACAAGGAAAAGAAGTCACATGGATTGAGATATGGCCCAGGTGGATAATCGTCGTTGAGTGCCATTTCGGCATTTTGGCATTTCGGTGACCATGGGAAGGAGAAGCCCACACATGATGCATGTTCGCACAGGTGGGGTTTCACAAGGACCTGTGGATCGGTTTCGTGAGGCCTCAAGGAAGGCCGAAAGAACCATTTTGGTTTTGTGGACCCAAAGGATAGAACGATCCTAAGACCGGGAGGTCGTGCAAAGCCTACTGAGGCAGGGGGTGCTTTTATCAGACCTTCAGGTCACATCATTGATTCAAGACAGGACACGACTTTTAGTCAGATTTACCATTTTGGTTCTAATTCAATGGATCCTTATTGATTCTTTCATTACAAGAATACATGTTATGGTCTGATACAGGTTTCTATGCGGGAAAGTTTCTTTGATGAGGTTAGTGTTGATGGGTCAAAATTTCCAGCACCAATAACATAGATTCAACTCAAAAACAAGACCCAACCATACTTCTTCTCATTTGGAATAGAGAACCCTCTAAAATGTTGTGCAATAACCATTAAATGTTTTTCACTAAATAATCTAATTCCTAAATGCAAAGTGCAAAGATTATGCAATTTTTATTTAATAAATTTGATTCCTAATATAATCTATCACTACTTTTAACTTATAAGGGAAAATATAGAGACATCAAGTTACAATTTTTTTATTACAAGTAGCGAATAATCCATTGTCTTATAAAGAAGGAAAAACAGACATATAATTAAAAATTTAACTAGAGAAATCTATATTTAAATATTAACTATGATTTCATACACATGAGAACACAATCTTTTTCAAACAAAGGAAAGCATGAGTAATAAATGACACATGAGAAAGAACATCTATGACATTAATTGAACACTCTTATAGTGATTCCAAGGTAATTGAAAATAGAAGAATAGTCTTCCAAAAATCATAAATAGAATTTAGCTTTCTCCAAAATTGTTAGCCCAAAATAGCTTCTGAATATTAGCATCTAGAAAAGCAGTTTTACAAGAAAGTGCTTAAAGATTAAAAATCTCCTTTCTCATCACTTGTTAGGGTCTTACCCTAACCCCCTAATTACATAGATATGTTTTTATGTACGAAGGTCATCTATAGTAACTAAATCCCATATAGTAGTGTGAAAGCAATAGTTGCAATAATTCTTACTAGAAGATTCCTCCTCTAGAATGTTCCTAGGATGTAGATAGAACTATATAAAGAAGTGGAAGTAGTGTAATGAGATGTCTTGTGAAGTATATTGTAATCAAAGCTATTCTCATTGGAGGTTTCCCCCTTGGAGAGGCACGTCAACATTTCTCTCATCAATAAAGGTATAACATTTCATGATATTCTAGTTCTTTTATTGCCTATTATTGTTGTAATATACAAATTCTGCAGTTAATCTAGGTAAATTCTATTATTTCTGCTATGCATATTCCAATTTACCAATAAATAACACCACAAATTGTATCAAAGCACTTTCCTAATCCAATATTTTAGATAAAAAATTTTAGGCGAGAGACATATTCTAACATGTATAAATAACACATTGATCCTTCATTCAATAGGCAAATATATGGTAGGGGAAGAATACATGCAAGAAATATAAGAGGTTCCACCTAGTTGGACACCCCTATAACCTATGTTGGTACCTTTTTTATTAGCACATCATCAGACAACACCTACATATGAAAGTTCACTTCCATGTACCCTATGGTATATTGTAAGTCCACTAGGTTACCTAAAACCAAGTTTATATAAGCCGATCAACCATCTTGCTACTATAATTCACTGAGCAAAGCACTTGAGAATATTATTTTCTATTACATGGAAATCAAGTAGTACAAACAAGGGTACGATTGATCCTCCTTGGTTAGTGCCCTAAGATGTATATTAGAGAGCTATAGCACTTGGAACTCCCTCGTCCTTGGGACCACTAGAACCTACTTCCTACTAGAAATCAATGACATTCCTACATAAATGGATATATTGAGAATTTGTGCATTCTATCACTAGAAACCCTACTTCCTACTACTAGTCCATGAAATTCCTACATTAATTGTAATATTGCAAATTTTAGCATTTTACTAGCGGATTATTATTCAGATGGGAGTGTAACTCAATAGAATCCTTGTGTTGAGATAATTTTTATGATACCACTCTCTAGTAAGTTCTTTTGGTGGAAACCCTCACCCCACTACTAGGAACTTATCTCAACATACCCAAAACACAGTGTTGATCACCTTGGTACCACTCTCCAGTAAAATATTTTTGTGGAACCACATATCTATGGCTACCCAAGTAACAGAGTTAGTGTAGCATCCCAAGACCCCCACCTATGCCATGCCACACAAAAATTTCACTATGATACCACAATGTAACATACCTAGCCATCGAGTTTAAGAATTCTACCTCACTTTCAATCTCTAAAACCATAAAGGAACATTCCCATACCATCCCCAAGACCAATCCTCAGCATGCTACCACAAAATTCCTCTCTAATACCATCATTAAATTTTCCTAGCATGACTCTGTAATATTTTGTATAATTTCTCTTGCATAAATTACAATTATGCATCCCAATAAGCAAAAAACACCATGCAACATTCATCTATAGGCATAACTATTCATGCTAAGAATTCATCAATGCAAGATGTAATCTAATCATTAAACAAATTAGATAAACAACATATTAATCAATAAATTAATCATTCAAAGACAAGTCACTTATATTTAAAAGAAGCACCAACTAGTTGTATTCCACTCATGTTCCTCCTAGTCGTAGACACTACTATTCATCACTTTCAATATCATCTCACCCCCGATCCAGGGCTATGTATCCACCAAGGCAAATGCACTCTCACTAGTCTCAAATAAGGTATGACAACACATAACTCAATATGAGTGTAGCATCCCCTACTCCCTGTTGGGAAATGCCACTCTAAAAAAAATCCAAAACTCTGATACCATTAAAATAATTAAATTCTATGCATATGAACATCATTATGTGGAATAACAACAAATATTCACATGCAACATCATAAGGGAAAAACCCATATCAAAAAATAGATAATTAAGCACACAATAATTTAAACAAGAACATAAAAGACACTCATATTTTATAAAATGTTACCAACTGTGTGTAGACCTCATACTTTCTTTCCAAACTTAGACTATGTTGCTCATAAAATTAGCAGCAGGTCACCCCCAAGCTAGGTCTTAAAATCCACCAAGTCAAAGGATTCCTAAGCTAGGATAAAGTATAACAATGACCAAAATACTCAGAAAAAGTTGCCAAATCTAGCATATATCCTACAATCCCTCATTCCCCACATGCTTGTCCCACCTCGGGAAGTTTTCACTTTCTCTGCTAAAAAATCCTTTGTCTGCCCCACTTCCCTTTTGAGGCTTGAACAATAGGCCAAATAGGAAGTCTCAGAGACTTATAGATGCAACTTGGCACCTTGGGAAAACAATTCCCAGCAGTTATGTCACTTGGAGAGAATGCTCATGGGCCTGAAAAACTACTTCTTCAACAAGACACGGGCTTGACAACACAAATCTTCAATAGCACACGATCCTGAAAACCCACCTCTTCAACAACATACAAGGCTCCCAAAGTACAGATTATGTGATGGAAACAAGGTACATGTGCATAGCCAAGGAGTCATGGTCTGAATGATGGTGGAACGAATGAATACCTTAGGAACTTAGGATAAATATATATCCCATAAATTGTACTTTTGGAAATATTATTAAAATATTCTCTTTGGCTTAATCCTCCTTGAATTAGCCCCTCTTCGTAAAATCTTAGCCCCCCTCTCCCTTTCTAGTGGAGTTTAATTCCCTCGTCTCTTTTCATCTGATTTATCTGCAAAAATGATATGTTTTCATTAATATTTGAGTGTGATTTCATTTTACAAAGATAGGATTACGTGACTTTTAACATCCAGGTTCTCCATTCAAATAACCACACAGGCACTCCGACCCCAAAATACATATATAAAAAGGCTCTCTGGCCCCAAAATATTTTGGCTAGAAAACTTAGTCTAATGTGCACTTCAAGGAAATCCTCATGCACTTACTCAGGTTCATGAAAAACTATCAAATGGGTGCACGCTCCTCCCTTGGTGAACGTGCACAAAAATATGAAATGGGAACACACTCCTCCCTTGGCGCACCTACACAAAACTGAACCCACAATGTGGGTACCAAAAAATCACCATCCTATATCTACATTTACATTTACATTTAAATTTACAATTGAGTTTAAAACTAGGGGTATTACATTCCCCTTCCTCTTATTTATGCATTGTCCTCAGTGCATTACATACACATGTACAATCATAACTTCAAAAATCTTCAAAACGATGTGGGTACCCTACCTACACAACATCCTTGTGCTCCCAGGTTGCATCCTCAAGACCATACCAATTCCATTGGGTATTTACTAGTCCCATGGATTGATTCCAGATTTTCTTGATCTCCCAGTCCAATATGCAAAGCAGTTGCACTTCAAGATCGCCTTCTAGTTCTACCTGAATTGCATTTCAATCAATGACATGATTCACATCAAGTACATAGTTTTTAAGAAAAGATACATGTAATACATTATGAATGTACATGGATGAAGGTAGTGCAAGAATGTATTCAATAGGACCAATCCTCTCTAGGATTTCAAATGGTCCACAATAATGTGCTGTGATCTTTGAAAATTTTCCCAACTTCAGGGAACTTTGTTTTTCCTTGACCTTCAAGAACACATGGTCACCCACTTTAAATTCTCTGTGAGTTCTATCTTTATATGCATATATTTTTTGCATGTCTTGGGAAGCCTTTAAGTTCTACTTTATCTTCAATATCTTCTCTTCCATTTCCCTGAGTAAATATGGCCAAACCACTGTTATATCTATTGGGTTGTCCCAACTCATTGGTGTATTGCACTTTCTTCCATAAAGTGCCTCAAATGGGATCATCTTTAAAGATGCTTGATACCCATTATTATAGGCAAATTCATCCATATGTGGATAATATTCCCATCTTGATGGTTTTTCCATCACACACATCCTTAGAATATCCTCAACCACATGATTGAGCCTCTCTATTTTCCCATATGATTTTGGGTTATAGGTTGTTCCAAAGTTTAGATTTGTCCCAAAAAATTTGAATAATCCCTTCCAAAAATTGATGTGAATTTGGGATCTCTTTCAGACACAATTTTCTTAGACACACCATGCATCCTAGAAATTTCTCTCATATAAATGTCAACAATGTTATCTACCTTGCGAGTTGACTTCAACAAAATAAAATGGGTAGCTTTAGTAAGCTTATCCACCACCACCATGATGGAATGATGTTGTTTGGTAGTCCTGGGAAGCTTAGTGATGAATTCCATTGTTACAACTTCCCATTTTCACTCTGAAATGGGAAATGGTTGTAGAAAACCAGCTGGGTTTTTGTGCTCATCTTTAAATTTTTGACATTCCATACATCTAGTTATATAATCAACCACCTCTTTCTTTAGGTTTGGCCAATAATATTGTTTCTTGACAGCTGTAATTGTCTTTTGGTAACTTGGGTGCCCAACATAATGCACATTATGCATTTCTTTTAATATCATATTTTTCAACTTTTGATTATTTGGCACATCGATTCTATCCCTATAAATGAGGATTCCATCCTCTCTTAGCTCATAATTTTAAATTTTCTATTGTAAAATACCTTGCTGAAAATTTTCCTTTATTGCCATGTATTGCTGATCTGATTTTACAGCCTCTAAAACTCAGTCTTTCAAATCTGATTTATACATGCTAATGGTTGTAGCATGCATCTTATGCACTCTCCTATTAAGTCCATTATCCACCTTGTTCTCTTTACCTTTGATATGCTTGATATCAAAGCCATACTCACTGAGGAATTACAACCATCTTCTTTGTCTAGCATTTAAAGTTGGTTGTCCAAACAAATACTTTAGACTACTATGGTTCGTTCTTAGTTCAAATGTTTTTCCCATGAGATATTGCCTCCACATATTCAAGGTATGCACTATGGCTGCCAAATATAAGTCAGGACTAGCATAGTTTCTTCCATTCTCTTTTAATTTCCTTGATTCTTAAAATACCATGTTCCCATTCTAGCCAAGGACTCCCCCAAGACTTTCTTTACAAGCATCTGTGCATGCAATGAAGTCTTCATTTGGATCATAAATCCTTAGTATTGGTGCACTTGTCAATAAACTCTTCAAGTGTTGAAAACTCTTATCACAATCCATAGTCCATTCAAATCTCACACCCTTATTTTGCAAGGATGTAATTGGGTGTGCAATCTTTGAGAAGCCTTCAATAAATATTCTATAATACCCTTCAAGTCTCATGAAGGACCTCACCTCATAGAAATTTATTGGTGTTGGCCATTCTTTAATGGCTCTTATCTTTCCTAGATCTACTGCTATCCCTTCCTATGAAATGATATGTCCCAAGTAATGAATTTATCTTTGGTAAAATGAGAACTTTCTCAACTTTGCATAAAGTTGATGCTCCCTCAATACTTGTAGCAGCATCCTCAAGTGTTTCCCATGTTCTTCATATTTATAGTAAATAAGTATGTTATCCTAAAATACAATAAAAAACTTATCTAAGTAATTTCTGAAAATTCCATTCATTAAACGCAAAAAGACGGTTGGTGTATTTGATAACCCAAATGGCACCAATGTGAACTCATAATTGCCACACCTCATTCTAAATGCTATCTTGTTGATTTCTTCTTATTTTATTCTCACCCGGTGATATATGGATCTAAGTTCAATCTTGGAAAATATCTTTGCATCCTTCAGCTGGTCAAAAAGGTCATCTATCTTTGGAAAAGGATACTTGTTCTTTATTGTTATCTTGTTCAACTGCCTTAAGTCAATGCAAATCCTCAATGCACCATCCTTCTTTTTTCACAAATAATTATGGTGCACCCCAAGGTGACACACTTGGGTGTACATACCCCTTCTTGATAATATCTTCAAGGTACATTTATATTTCCTCCAACTCTGGTGTACTCATCCTATAAGGAGTCTTGGATACTAGTTCTACTCTAGGCATCATTTTTGATGGAGAAATCAATATCTCTCTTGGGTGGTAACCCCGATATTTCTCTGAATGTATATTCAAATTCTTTTAGGACTACATAGTCTATTTTCTTCAGCTGCAAGGATGAATTTTATCTGATAGTTAAAAAATCTAGGAATTCCCTGAATTGTTCTCAATTTTCCTTATTTATCCAAGTAGGTAAATTCCCTATTAGAATAGTCTAGGACAACATTAAGTTGGTCCAACCAATCCATACCAATGAGGAAATCATAGGATCCCAAAGGTACGATGTTCAAATCTTCCCTTATGCTCATCCCATTCATGTCCATTGGACGTGCCTTAAAACCATCTCATTGATTTTCATTTTAGCTTCTGTAGCTAGCTACACCAACCAAGGTTTCCCAAGATTGCTTCTTGACAATTGAAATATTTCCACCATATTAGGATCTAGATAACCATGAATAGATTTTTTATCAATTAAAATAACAATGGGTTGATTGTTGATATTACCTTCCACTTCAATAATGTGAGACTAAAATTCATCTTTCTTGTTATACAGGGATGCGTAGACCCTTGGTACATTTATGTCCATGTCTTCAAGTGTTTCAAATTTATGTACATTGTGAAAATTCCTCATTTTTTCACCTATATGAGGAAAATCCCTGTACATATGGTCTCCCTCACAACCCCAACACCTCATTGGTTTCTTTATTGGTCTTTTCCCCATTGTTTCTATCATTTTGGGCTCCTTGGGATTTGGCTATCATTGAGAACTATTTATGAAAATGGTGGCTTGGTCCCCTTCTTCCTTTGCTCTATCTTTCCTTTCTTCTTCTCTTCCAAATATTTTTGGAAGGTTGTTCTTCCTCTATTTTGATCATAGAGTAATTTATCTCTTCTTATGGTTTCCTCCAGTATCTTGGGATCATCATATTGTATCGTATCACTGATAAATGATGGAATCCCACTTAGGTACCTTTGAATATTAACCTAATCATTCTTGATGAAAGCAACATATTTTAGCATCTCTAAGAATCTCCTTTCATACTCATCTATGGCCATACTTCATAGCTTGAGTTCAAAGAACTTATTCATCTTATTATCGTATTAATGTTTGGTTCAGTATTTCTTTTGAAAATTCCTTTTTAACTCCTACCAAATAACCTTGTTCTCATCAATGTGTTGCACCTGCACAAACTAGTCCCACCATATTGATTCTTTTCCCTTGAGATGCTAGATGGAAATTCTCCATTCTACTTGCCAAGAGCAATCATGCAATTGGAAGTACTTCCTCATGCCCAACAACAAGTTCTCAACATCCTCATCGTTTCTGTGCTCACCATCAAATGTAGGAGGCTTGATCTTATTCATTTCTCCATGTATCTCATCCACCACAGTCCTCCTCTTATGATTTATGATAGGAGATGGAATTGAACTATTTTGTTCTCTCCTAGATGAATTCTTTGGTGAGTGGTGATGATTACTATAAAAAATTATTGTTTCTTTTCTTTTATCATGAGACCTATGACTCCTTGACTTGCTTGAATCTGACTCCTCCATTTTCTTCTCTATCATGTCCAAGCTCTGCATCAACTTGATATTGAAGCCATCTTGATACTCCTTGGATTTCATAAGACTTTCATTATTATATTTATATATTTGGACATATTTTTGTAGACCCTTTATGGTCTCTACTAGGGTCATGCTCTCCTCCTTTCCTTCTCTATGCCCATTAGATTCTATAACCTGATTGCCCATATTGACATACACGCCTTTGAATTCATCTTCATGTTTGTAGTTTCTTTGTGCATCTTACATTCTTTTTATCTCTATGTTGATCATATTCTTATCAAATTATTGTTAACTCTGCAAAATGTGTAGGCAATAGGATTTGTTAGATGGATTAATTTAACAAATTCATGAAAACTATGTACAATGTGGTCCATAAATGCATCATAGCCCTTTCTTCTAATTTATTGTGATTTTAATTGTCCAATCAAAATTTATGGGTGGATAATTGGAGTTCTCTATCCAATACCTTTCCAAAAACTACTTCCTTTCTCAATTCTAAGTTTTGAGTAGAAATTTATGGTCATTGGAATATTACTCATTTATTTATTTTGTTCACGCTTCACCCAGGTGCAATTTTTAACTGTACTGTACCCATGCATATTTGCACCTGCTCTTTTGGATTCTTGGCAGGATCCCTAATGAATTCATTCATAATCATATTTTGGAAAATATTTCTAGGTTTCACCTTCATCTAAGTTTCATGATGTTAGTTACATTTGGTCGAGGTTTGAGGTCAAATTATATTTTCAGCCTTGAATGCTATATGTGTCATCTATGTCCTGCTATGCATTTTTAGGTGCTCATATTTTGAATCTAACTCTATACATGTCTTCTTTGGCTCAATATATTTCCGTTGAATACTCTCGTGCCCCAAATTGATTCTGAAGAATGGAGTTATGGCCCTTAGAAGTTAATTGGGTCTCAAATTTACCCTCACTATTTGACTGTAGCTTCCTGATTATAGTTCTGTTTGACGAATGGTTTAAATCATTAGAAAGCTCTCTTTGATATTTATCATTTGAGATGAAAATAATATATGTGGTTCCCTATGACACTTATAGTATAAAAAAATAAAACCCCCGAAAACATTGTTTAAGAACTCAAAAATGTTTCACAAGACTATGGCCTTCAAAAATGCAAAACTTTTCGCTAAAAAGCACCAGTTTTCTTCTGTCATAGACCCCCTAATCAAATTCGCACACAAAAATTTCTGAATTATGCGCCCATATTCATCCCGCACAAGTGATATACCTGTAATGCCAAAAATTACCACATGCATCATGCACCTATAATCAGTGCACACAAGTTTTACATGGTGCATAAATATTTGGTTCTTGCAAATTTTTTTATTTTTATGCCCCGCACCAATATTCAATGCGCACAATTTTTATAATGTGCACTAATATCTAGTGCACACAACTTATGCATCGTGCATCAAAATCCATTGCATGTGAATTCAACATCGTGCACCACCATCCCATGCATGTGACTTCGACATGATGCACCACCATCCAGTGAACTCGACTTTTGCATCACACACCAACATCTAGTGCACGTGACTTCTACACTACACACCCACATCTAGTGCATGCGACTTCCACACCATGCACCAACATCTAGTGTTAGCGACTTCCACACTACAAACCACATCCATTGCGAGCGACTTTGATACCACACACCACCATCTAGTGTGCACAATTTCCACACCATGCACCAACATCTAGTGCATGTGACTTCCACACCACACACCAACATATAGTGCACGCGACTTCCGCACCATGCACTACCATCCAGTGTGCATGAATTTAACAATTTGCAATGCTAGCAACATGATTGTTATAGCTATAGCTAGAGGTTTGTCCAAAGTTTTCGAAGTCATGCCATAATATTGGGAAAATCAAGGCATTCCTAGATGAGTCATAGTTAGTGTGTCAAGGTTTATGAGGACAATAATCAAATAAATAATGACTTGAAATGTCAGTAAGGGGTCTAGCCATGAATTGGTTTAAAGGGTGTATTTTCTTTTTCAGAAAACACCATCATAAAAGGATAAGAGTCAAGAGTGTGAAGTCCATCATGTTCAATTTGTAATGGTCCACGTTCCTAAGTCCTGAATCACATTAAAAAGTGGGAAATTATGTGCTAAGGTCGAATCATAGGTTAGGGTGAATGTCTTGTCAAAGGTATTATGATTCATCATCATCTATCATGAGGATAGAAAATGAACAATCATGGAAATCCTTTTCATTGGTACTATTGCAAACTTCAAAGGTGTACCCGTTGCGCAAGTTCGTTGTGCAAATTCTTAACTTGCCTAGAAACATCTTGTCACTATGGATAACCACTTCCCTTTTCAAAATTTCATCCCTTATCCATTTGAGCATCAATATTGGCCACATTTTTTTTTCTCCATCACCTCCAAGACCTAGACATCGTCCATAGCCTCTCCAAAAAGCTCCAAAGTTCTCTTCTATCCAAACTCCAGTCGCTACGCAAATCATGTGTGTTGATATTCGCTATGCAAACCTTTCACCATGTTTTTTGTTGTGCATTCTCCATTTGTTTCAAACAATGTTCAAGAATCCTTTATTGGATCCCATTGCAAGTTAGCCTATGAAACAAATTTTCTTTTCACATAACCAACTTTACTTCATTTCAGATAAACTCTTTCCATCCTTGTTGTTGGGCTGAGTTTCCTGCTATTGTTCGTTGTTGTGCAGATTTTTCTGGTATTGTTCATTGTTGCATTGAGTTTTTTGTTATTGTTCATCACTGCGCCAAGCTTCATGCTGTTGTTCATTGTTGCACCAAGTTTTTTGTTTCTACCTATTTTTGCGCATTGTGCAAATGTCACTATTCTCATTTGTTGTGTAGAGGTTAGTGTTCCCATTTTTGCTGCATAGAGGTTATTGTTCCCATTTTCGATGCGTAGAGGTTATTATAATTTATTGTTGTGCACCTGCAGTTCATGCAGGGTTGAAATATATCATCATCATGAAAAATCCTCAATGAAAAATAAAGAATGTAAGAATTAGGGAAGTCGTGAGGTTTCAGAAACAAAGTTTAAATTTGGTAAACGTAAACCCAAAGATCAGGGTTTCCTTTGAACAAGTTGGATGCATGAGATTCTGTGAAAAAGTTTAGGGGTATAATGTGAAACTAGCCAAGAAATTTTCTCTAAACTTTAATGGTGTCAACGTTGTTAGCACTCCGTAAATCTGTTCAGCTGATAAACATACGACGAAGGTAAATTTTTCAACCAACTTTGAGCCCGAAAATAGCCTTTCGAACCTGGAGAGGGCTCTCTTGGGAGACTTTGTCTCTGCACAGGATATGGCTTTGAAGAAATGGCTAGATTTTACACCTTTGATATAATGGGTTATAGTTATATTGGTGCAAGAAAATGATACTTTGGTCTATGGAGTCGATTCGAGGAAACAATAGAAACAAATGACTTGATGACTGAAATTTGAGAGGATAAGGCTAAGCAAGAAACAGTCTTCAGTGAAAAATAGTAATGTGTGGCAAAGATAAATTATAGGAAGTAACTTAGATCATCGTTGTGGGCGAATTCAAAGTTGAATTTTAGAAGAAAAATGTTTTGTCTAAATTGGGCAGACAAGGGGTGCTACGCGACGAATCCATAGGTTCGAAAATTCATTCCGAATTAGACAAAAAAATATATGAATAAATATAACAAGAAGCACGTACGCAAGAAAGGGGAAACAATACATCCAACTGCTACAATTAGAATCTTTTCATCAAAGTTACAGGACTTTTGCATTAAGTTTCGGTCGAACTTAGAATACATACAATAGCTATTGTCTATACCAATTTTTCCAACCAACCTGGATTACATCGAAAAGATCAAATATATAAACGATGGTGTCACTTGGGATACCCTACTCTTCTAACTTCTATCTCTACAAACTAGGGAACTGACTATTCTGCGTTACAAAACTCTTCACATGAGGTTTTCCAAAAGTAGACAAAAGATACATCTGGCTACATCATGATCGTTGTAATCCTCCATAAGGATTCAGTTGTTGATCAGGTATCTGGGTGGACAAGTGTCTGTCAGAGTCCCGCTTTCTGCTGTAACGGCTTTGATTTTTTTTCACACACTCATTTGTTGGGGGAAGTGTGCGCAGCAAGTGGTTGTAGACAATCACGGCCGTTATTCAAAGGGAGAAATGCCTTGGGCAATGTCTCTTTCAAAATTGTCAAGATTTTTCTTCTGTTTGCGAATACAGGAACAGACTTGGATAATATTGTTTCTTCTACTTGTTGGTGAGAGCTACGCAGGATATCTCTTCGGCCACTTCACATTCACATTTGTGCAACTGTAAAATCATATCCTATGCCTCTCTAAGTTGTCTTTTTAGCCACATCACGTTCCCTTCGTGACCTTGTCCTGCTGATTCTTCTGTGGTCTTTATCACCAGATGTTGTCTCAGTTCTTTGTTCTCTCAGTACAGTGCGACAATGGCTAGCTTTGCTTGCGTTAGCTGCTGAGATGTCTCTTGACTATTTTCACCCACAACATCCATCCTCCTTGTTCTTCTCCCACTTTACCGACTGGTACCTTCCAAAGGCTCCAGAAAAATGATGCACATAAGTAATTGTTCAACGATTGGTCAGGTGCATGGCTCATCTAAGATTCGAGTTTCCCCAACTTCCTTGTTCTTACTTGATATTCCCCTTCTCCGAGGTATCGACTGTTGGGGATACAGAGATTCCACTATCCTTCCTTCCTGCATAGTCCCTTCCCCTCCAATTTATGCGCAGTGTGATGTCATCGTTCTCACGGGTAAAGGAAAAATCCCTCTTTTATCCTTAGGGATGTCTGTTATGAGTGAGAATGAATCCTAATCACTTTGGGGTTCGGTTCTGGTGATTCTTCCACTTCGCATGACATTATTTATGCTTTGAGAGGTTTCCATGGCATGACCAATGTTTATCCTACACACGGTGGCTCCGACGAATGCCCAAGATGGAGAATTCGATTGACATGGGCCTATGAGAAAAATTACAGACAGAGCCTGAATCTGATTTCATGAATAACATGGGTGCAGGAGCTCTGTGATTTATAACAAATCGGGTAGAAGGAGGAATCGTGCCAAGGAACAGTGAATTCATGGCAATTGGATGTTTCGAATCGAATTGCATATTTTCCATGGCACATCCCTGCATGTAAGGTAGAGGCGTTAAGGGTTGTAGGGAATACATGATACACACACCGTGATTTTTCATTCCCTCGGCCTTCATAATGAGCTAATAATAGTTTCTTCACTTTCTGATGCGACTTCCATTAACTACTTGACTTGACCTGGGGCACGTAGAAGCAACTTTTTACTAAGGCCCGACTCTCTGGGAACAACATACCCGTACCATTTACACATGTTTCGACTCTTACATCCCTTCCTGCTTCCAAGGGCCAACTGACCACTTGTTGACTTCGACCCCTTCACTGTTACGTACCTGACTTCACATGTTTGGACACATGTGCCATAGCCCAACCAAAAACCAAATCTAACTAAAAGAAAAATGGTAGTGCTAATAACTGGATCTAATAGGGATGTAATCCTCCCTGTGAGGTAGCAACGAATAGTAGACCAGGTGCATGACCATTGCACCTTATTTCAACTCTTTCACAGTGCAACATGAAAAACAATACACAACCTAAACCTATCGATGTAGTTTCTAAAAGACTCGTCATAAAAATCAGGGCCTTCACTTCAGGCTTCAATTTTCTGCTAACCTACTGACTTGAAACAAAAATAAAAACGACTATTTACAATGACAAATGACTTAAACGAAGTTTATCTCATTAGATAATGTTTGAGGAACCTACCGTTTACAGGCCACCAACCAATGTGCTCCCCATTTAGTTCTTCTAGAAATTAAGCATTATTTCTACGATGCGCACCGATTCTGAATGGACCCATCCACAGGTTATCAAACTTTCCATTCTTTCCTTTGTCTTCATTTCTCGCATCCCATCTCAGGACTAGATCACCTAACCAGAAATCCTCTAGCTTGGAACACTTGTGAATGGATTTCTTTATATTTTCTTGGTGGAGAAGTGATCGATTGTACACTTTTTCCCTCATCTGTTATGTTTGAACCAACTGATTTATTCTTCTTTGCGCATCGTTTGGCTTGATTTCCTGCTCTTGCAACAAATTTCTGATGAGAAACCCTAGTGTGGTAGGGAAAATTGTGTCTGTGCCATATACAATTTGGAAAGGTGACGTTGAGATGGAATTCTTGGTGGTAACCCGATCTATCCACAACACATAGATAAGATTTTTATGCCAGGCTTTCTTATTGTCTTGCATGAGCCTTTTGATGATCTGAGTTAGGATTTTATTTGAGGATTCTACTAACTTGTTTCCTTGTGGGTAGTATGTCGTAGAATTCCCTAGGGTTATATTTTAATCCTGACAAAACTTTTCCATCCTCCTAGAATTGAATGCAACCGCATTTTCTGTTATGATATTGACAGGGCATCTGAACCTCGACAAAATGTTTGTCTCCAGGAATTGGATGATGACTACATTGGTAGCTTGCTTCGTGAGGATCGCTTCTATCCATTTCATGAAGTAGTCGGTGGCTATGAGTATCCATTTGTGTTGCGTTGAGGATGGCATATTTATTACCCCTATGAAATCTAAACCCCACTGCATGAACGGTGCCTTGATTGAGATTGACTTTAGTGACAGGGGCTGCAACTTTCTTCTCCTGCCGAAAATATGACATTCATGGCAGCTGGATACTTCTTTGTACACGTCTACGAAGATTGTAGGCCAATAGTAACCTGGCCTGAGGATTTTATGCATGGTGGTTTTCTAGTAATGGTTTCCCCCATAGTCTCCCTTGTGAAATTATTTTTTGGGTCGCTTCACATCATTCTCCAGCAAAAAACTCAACAACATTCCCCTAGGATCTTTCTAGTAGAGTGAGTTGTATAGGATGCAAAACTTCACTGCTTTAATTTTGAGAAATATGGCCTTAGTCTTACTTATGTCTGGAGGGGCCTGAATATTCTTCAACACATAGATGATATTTGGATACCACGACAAGTCAAAAAACTCCTGGGACACCTACGCAATCATTTATTCTTGAGGGCTCTCTGACAGATCGACGATTAAATTTATTCCCACAGCGTCGCAGTCCGACTGAGCCATTATCTTCGAGAGTCCCTGACCCTTAATTAGTTTTGTTGGCTTGATCTCCAGATCATATTCCAACATGGCCACTATCCATTTCCCTCTCCTTCCTTCGAGGCTAGGCCAAGTTAGGATATCCTTAACTGAATTGCTGGGCACATAAGTAATAATGTGGGAGTGCAATATATATGTCCTGAACTCTTTCAAGGATTTACCTAAGGAATGTGCTTTTTTTTCCATAATGTCATATCTTAGTGGATCATCCCTCAACATCATACTGAAATAGGCTATAGGTTTCTCTAAGTTCTATTCGTCTTTGTGCAATAGCACACCGACAATAGTGTTCTCCGAGGCAAATGAAAATAGGATGAAGTCCTTTGTGAAGTCTAGACTGGCTATCACAGGGGCTCTAGTCAGCACCACTTTGATATATTCAAAATATTTATTGGCCTTCGGGTTATATGTGATCTCATTTCACTTCTTGAGCATGCAGGTTATATGCTTTATGATCTCTGCTAGGTTCGGGATGAATCTCCTCAAGAAGTTTACTTTTCCTAGGAAGGATTGCAATTATCTTTTACAACACAGAGTGTTGATTTTCAATATTCCTTCAGCTCAACTGGGGTCTATCTTAATGCTTTACTTCAAGATAATATGTCCCAACAACTTCCCTTCCTCCACCCTGAAATCTGATTTTTTTGGATTTAGCGATATGCCGAACTCCCTGCACTTTTGGAAAAATTTCTTCAGATGCTTGAGGTGTTGTTCGTTGGAGGTGGAGTATCCTGTGATGTCGTCTAGACAGATCACAATGAAATTTTCCTTTTTGTCGGAAAACACAATATCCATTGCCCTTTGGAAAGTAGCTCCAACGTTCATCAGGATGAAGGGCATCTTGTCATACATGAACGTTCCCTATGGAGTTGTGAAAGTTGTTTTTTCTCTGTCATCTGGGTGGACCATGATCTGAATGTACCCTGAAAAATTGTCCAACATGGACATCTTCTGGGACCCCACCACCTTTTGCAGGATATAGTCCATTTTAGAGAGAGGGTAGTTGTCCTTTAGGGACACTTTGTTCAAGTTTCGAAAGTCCACACACAGTCTTATCTCACCACTCTCCTTTCTTACAGGTACCAAATTAGCTACCCGTTTCGAGAATCTTAAAGAAATGATAATCTTAGCTTCGAACAGTTTCTTTACCTCCTTGTCTATCACTGACAGTAGCAGGGGATTTATCCGTCGTAGTTTATGTTTGAACAAATTTTGATCTTCTTTGAGAGGGATGACATGCTGGATTACTTCAGTTTCATACACCTTTAAATCATCATAGCTCGATGTGAAAACATTGGGGAAATCCTTCATGAGCTTGACGTAGTCTTGCCTTACCTATGGATTGAGCATTTTCGATAATTTTATCATTTTCGGGTTTTCCTCGGTTATGATGTTGCAGTATTCCATGTCCTCTTCACTTGCAGTGATATTGGGATTTTTAGCCACATCATTTTCGTCAAACAACGTTTCCAACGGCACTAACCCCTTTAGAATGATGTTATTTTTCAATTGTATTATGTCCCTTCCCATGATCTGGTTCTGGAAAGGTTCGTCATTACTGCGTGCATCCGTGCTCCCATATTCGTTGCAGTAACATTCATCATCAATGTTTGTGTTAGTGAACTCGTTGCTCATTTGAAGAAATATTTCTACCTGCTTGTTGTCCTCAAACACCTTTTAGTATTTTATATTATCAGGCATTGTCGACCTATGTTTGACTTCAATCTCATATTTTTTGTTTGGGAAGATGGGGATTTTAAAAACCAAGACCGAGGTGGCCAATGCATCGATGATTTGATTTTTCTCCCTTGGGATAGCAGATATGTCATACTTTGAAAATTCCTTGAGGAGGTCCAACACTAAGTTTCTGTACACTCTCAACCTGAGGTGCTTTGTTTGATATACGACTTTAACCTGGTTTATGAACATTTATGAGTCTCCACACACTGCTATCCTCTTTGCACCTAATTATTTCAACACCTTCAGGCTCAGGATCAGTGCCTCATACTCGGCCATGTTGTATTTTCATTCAAACACGAGCTTTTATGAGCACAACTTTGTGCCCACTTTAGGGAGGCTTACCCATACGCCGACACCTGCTCCTTCCTTGCTAACAGTTCCATCGAAACTCATGTTCAATATCTCATTTTCCACATGGTATTTTAGTTCGGTGCACTCTACTGCTTTCCACATGGTTTCCTCATCGACTGTCATGATGGTTGTCGGCTCTTCCTCTTTGAAACTCAAGTCATTGTAGAAAATAGAAGAACCAACCTCAGTGTCAATGGAGTATATGGGGTGGATGTTTAGCTGCGTTTTGCTGCTTACCACGTATTTCAACATCACTTCCCTATACAATCATCTATCCTAGCCAAAGATAGGAATGGTGGTGTATGCCATGTCCATTTGCAGGGTCCCCTTTAACTTCACAGCCCATGATCTGGACATCAACATGCCAAAATTATGGGGTATGTCTACCACGATCACATCCATAACCATGTTCTTTGAAGGAATTTGGGCCAATGACACAACCAAATCCTTGATGAGACCCGAGCACTTGACTTTCCTCGAATCAAAAGAGAAAAGGTCCTTGTAGGGTCTAGTGATATCCAAATCCAGTTCATCCATGATCACCTTTGGCATGAGGTTGTGTGAGGTGCTATAATATAGCAAGGTGTTATGCAGGGTCATGTCATGAACCTTTAGACTGACGTAGAATGGAGGTACGTCCTCAGTATCACTTGTCTCCTCAACGCGGGGACCAAACATAATAGCAATGTGATCAACTTGGATATTCAAAGTATCGGGGGTCCCTCCCATTTTCAACATTTTAATAACCTGTTCTCGATACTCTCCCTTTCTGATAAGTTCATTGAATGGGACAAAGATTTTTATTTTAGCCATTTCATGCTCAAAGTTAAAAGGGGGGCAGACTTTCTCTACCTCTTTTCCACTCGCTTATTGGCTTGCTTCTGGAGTTTTCTTTGGGGTCTCTTCCTTCGAATTGTCCTTCTTCATTGCATCCTTGGTCATGTTGTCTGGCTTCGGTCGGCTTGTGGAAGGGGTGTCCACCGAAGGTTTCCTTATGGGATTTGTCTGCTAAGGCTTGGTAGAAGCTTCCTTACTCCTAAGGTTGTACCTTTTCTGAAACTGCATGATGGCATTCTGATAACCTTTTATGAACTCGTTCATCTCCAAAGACAACACGTCATCAGTTTCCCCAATCCATGCTTCATCCATCTCCAACATAAAATATTGGTTTCTGTTCATGTACTGATCATGTTTACTCTTTTTCAAAAACACGCTCGAGTTCTTGTCATCACAACAATGCATTTGTTCTTCTAACATCCGATTGAAGTCTTCAGCTGCGTAGTTGTTTTGAAATGGAGGCCTTCTCTGCTGGTCACCTTGATATCTCTACTCCCTCTGTATGATCTGAGGAACTTTACCTCTCCTGAGGTTCTGATTCCTGGGCTGGGGGTCCTACTGTTCCTGAGCAACGAGCCTATTTCCCATAAACATTTTCTCCACCAGCTTCTCCATGGTTCTCATCATAATTCAAATTTTTCATCTATGGATCTCGACATCAATGGTCGTGTGTCTCCTTGGGGCTTCTTATTGCCTATGTTGAATCTCTTCTTGATCTTCCCGAACACCATCATATTTACCTCGACTTCAATCGCATTACTCATTATCGCATCTAGGTTTGTTGATCTTCTTTCTCTCAGCAATAAAGTGAAGTCGTTGTTGAAGGAGTCGGTGTATCACAACTGCGCAGCCCTGGGAGGTGGCTAAACTTCTGCAGGAATAGAGTTATAGACCTTCATGAAGAGGGATGAGAATTCTTGCACCGTCTCCTCCGACGCCTTCTTCATATTATTTTACTGCATTAAAAACTGAAAGGGGTTCTTCTTGTCTCCCTATCTGTTGATGAAATATGTTTAGAACATGGTGAAGTCTTGAATACTTGCTGGTCGTAGGGCTTTGAACCACTTCCTCACCTCCCCCACAAAAATATGTGCCAACAACCTCATTTTCGTGTTTGCATAGTCTACCTCTTCAAGTTCAACGAAATCGTTGAACTAGTCTAGATGCTTCTGGGATGAAACACTCCCTTCAACATCGTAGATCTTAATCCTTTGGCTATAATTTTTGGGAAAATCATGAAGTTGGGCAGGCAGAATGAAGGGGGGCGAATCTGGTGACCATGGCTCTAGGAGGGCTTGGGATATGAGGGATATTATTGGATATCAGGGTTTGAAATCTCTTCTAGTTGAGAACTATCTCATCCAAGATGGTTTCCGACTTAGACCTGAATAGGGTTTACTCGAATAACTCATCAAACTTTAGGTTGTCAATGATTTKTGAACCATATTTAGGTAAGGAAAGGCTTCTGTCCAGGTAATAGAATGGGTTTGATGCTTGCTCTCTAGTCTTTCACAAAATCTCCTTGGGGTTGTACATAGSCTCTGTAGTGTTTGGGTCAGGATTTTCTCTGGTATAGATCGTCTTTGGAGCCAGGGTTCCTAAACTGCGATACTTGATGCTACTGGTCTTTTCGACTAGAGTCRCCAAGGTAAAGGTTTCAATTGGTATGGATGTTTGTCCCCCTGTTACCCTCAGGGGTCAAACTGCAACATTAGTCATTCTCCCAGAGAAAATCTATTCAATTTCATCCCCGACAACGACACGAGAATGTTAGCACTCTGTAAATCTATTCAGATGATAAAAAGATGATGAAGGTAACTTTTTATACCAACTTTGAGGCCCGAAACTAGCCTTTCGGACTTGGAGAGGGCTCTCGAGAGAGAATATGTCTCTGTGTAGGATATGGCTTTGAAGTAGTGGCTATATTTTACACCTTTGATATAATGGGTTCTGGTTATATTGGCACAAGAAAATACGACTTTGGTCTATGGAGTCGATTCGAGGAAATAGCGAAAACAAATGACTCGGTGACTAAACTTTGAGAGGATAAGGCTAAGTGAGCAACAATCTTCAATGCAAAATAGTAATGTGTGGTCGAGAAATTACAGGAAGTAACTGGGAAGTTAACTTTTAGAAGAAAAACATTTTGTCTAAATTGCACAGATAAGGGACACTGCACTGCGAATCCACAGGTTCAAAAATTCGATATGAATTAGACAGAAAAAGATATGAATAAAGATAATAGGAACCATGTATGGAAGAAAGGGGAAACAATACATCCAACTGCTATAATTAGAATCTTTTCATTAAAGTTATAGGACTTTTTCATTAAGTTTCGATTGAACTCAGATTACATACAATAGCTACTATCTATACCAATTTTTCCAACCAACTTGGATTAGATCGAAAAGATCAAATATATAAACGAGGGCACCA
>JASDQU010680574.1:29230-47274 GCA_032191745.1 Picea mariana
GAATAACATGGGTGTAGGAGCTCTGGGATTTATAACAAATCGAGCAGAAGGAGGAATTGTGCCAAGCAATAGTGAATTCATGTCGACTGGATGTTTCGAATAAAATTGCAGATTTTCCATGGCACATCTCCGCGTGTAAGGTACAGGTGATAAGGGATACAAGGCATACATGATACGAACACCGTTATTTTTCACTCCCTCAACCTTCATAATGAGCTGATAATGGTTTCTACACTTGTCAACATGACTTCCATTAACTACTTGACTCGACCTGGGGCACATAGAAGCTACTTTTTAGCAAAACCCGACTCTCTCAGAACAACATACCCATACCATTTATGCATGTTTTGACTTTGACATCCCTTCCCACTTCCAAGAGCCAACCGACCACTTGCTGACTTCGACCCCTTCACTATTACGTACCTAAATTCACATGCTTGGACACATGGGTCATAAACCAACCAAAAACTGACTCTAACTGAAATAAAAATGACGACGCTAATAAGAACAACCCTTGCTGAGATCACTTTTCTAGTTTCAAAGGAGACCATATCAATTTCTACAGATATTCCCATCTAGGGAGAGAAGTTGTTTAAAGGTATTCCATTAGATACTTCATTTTATATTTATTTTCTCAAACCTAAATACAGAAATGAGAATMTTGGTKCCTCCATTCCCAGGGAATATGTTTTGGAACCTTATGAGAAAATTTTGAAAAGACAAGGTGTTGCTGAAAGGAGAAAAGGAAAAGAGATTGAGAATTCATCACTCAGTCAGCCAATCTTGAAGGAAATAAGAAAACTACAATTCATTGATGAAACCAAGAAGACACAGGCTCTCAGTAAACGACGCACCAGGTCATCTGCTAAGACGTTTCCCATACCCACAATTTASACATAGTTTGTTGAATTTGCAGGCCATGATATTGATGAAGAGTAGGTGAAACCAAGGGAGAAAGATKCAAATGTCAAGGAGATGCAATGAAAACTCAAGAAATATCAACATATTATATCCCAACTCTACCAGGAGAATAGATAATTGACAAAGAAACTAACAGAAAAGACTCCTGAAGCACAAACACCACAGAGTAAAGAAAGTCAGAAATCTCCTACTCCATTCAYAGAAGGAGAAAAGAACATAAAATGGTTGAAAAAGAAGCTAAGAGAAGCTCAAGATCATATCATCAAGCTTAGGGAATAAAAGAGAATATCAGAGGAAGGGATCATGAATCATTACAAGAAATGAAGACCAATGATATACAATGCATGTGCAGTCATTTCTAATGCTCAGTCAAAGTTGAAGAGGAATGCATCTTTGTCAAGGCAGGTGGGAAATTCAAAGAGACATAACTTGTCATTGAGAAAGGCAAATAGGACCTTACGACTACAAATTAAATTGGATAAACAATCTAAGGACAAAGTTGAATGTTCCCAGCCCTTTCTGCCACCTGGATTCATGCGAGCAACCTCATCATGAAGATTCGCTATGCAAAGTCACTATGCAAATACTGTAGCCAACACTTGTGTAGCAATAACCATAATTTGATGTGCAAGGGTGACATTGTTGTCCAATAATGCACGTGATGACTCATAAAAAATACATGGTCGAATTTTTCTCAAGGACCTATGATTGTAAATGATATTTTGGTTATTTTGTGATTGGCAAATCGGGTTTTCTATTTTTTGTAAATATTGTAGAGGTTGTTGTTCTCTTTGAAAGAAACTAGATCTGTAACTCTAGGATATAGTAGTTCAAATCCTAACAGCTAAGTTTAGCCTTAGTTTTCTATATATGTTAAATATTTTTATGTAAAGGGGGAGGGAAGAAGTATAGGCATTTTGATCTTCAATGTAATTTTTTGAATCTAATAGAAATACAAATGCAGAAGTCCTGAACTCGTTATGAAAAAAATTCTGATGGTGGTGATATAAAGATTGTACTCTTTCTTTGTATGTATTCCTTGTGTACTTACTTTCATTTTAACTTTTCTTCTCTTTAAATTGGCAAATTAAAGATCCATAATTCATCTAATGGTGCTCTAGACCTAACTGATTTAATTTTTTGTTTATCTTCTTAACTAAGGTCAGAATTTATCCTTTATGATGTTTTGATTATGTTATATGTTTATGTTCTTCTTTCACCCTACATAATCAAACTCAAAACTAAAGTTCATCACCTTCTTTATCCTTTGTTCCTCTGAGGAGTTCTACCTACCAAGCATTATTTTCGTTTGTTTTCAGGGGTTGACTCCATATCCCTAGAGATACTATACCTCTTTGCCAACAAACCTTGAAAAAAAATATCTCAAACATCTAAATATAGCCATCAATTCAAAAGAAATCCATCTATTAGGTATCAATTATCAAAGAAATCCCTCTGTAGATTGGAAAGGCTAGTTTCCAGTCTTAAAGTTGGTTTGTAGGTTACCTTTGTAGATTGTTTATTCAACCCAACAATGTACTCATTGATAACACACATCACCATCTAGTGCGAATAATTTTTTGTGTCATGCACCAATATGATTCCACTCTGAGAAATGAAGCAATTCAACGTGCATGTACTACACACCAACACTATGTGTTCCCAACAATCTATGCTCTGCGCAATGCCAGTTTTTAGTGTGCCCACCTGTCCATCATTATTTTCTATGCATTACCAGATCTACACCGCATAGCACCAAATTTTTGTGCACACACCCACACACCATTATTTTCTATGTATTACCAACAATGCACTATGAAACACCATAGTTTAGTGCGCATGCCTAGGCAATATTATTTTCTACACATCACCACTGATTAACGAACATAAATCTTTTCTTCACTTAGGTGGCTTCTCCATATTTCTGACTCACAATGATTGCTATCATCATGAAAATTCCCGACTCTCCCGTCTAAGACAAATTTAGTCACTTAGTAGTCGAAAGGACCCCTACTCTTAGAATTTGACTCCTCCATGTTGAATTTTCCATAATTCCATTACGTATATTGGGGTTTTTTCCCAATTTCTCTAAATTTTACTATGGGTACCATGGCCGCACTATAAATTCTAAATTCATCCACCTACAAGCTCAAATTTTCCCCAATTAAAAACCAAAAATGTTTATCTTAATTCTTGGTCTCTCTTTCACCAAATTACCCATGAAATTTCTCAATTTCACTGCAATATTTTTCACAAACCTATTGTAGATATCCATTGAAAATTAATTTCATGCAAATTTCCTCTTCAAATCAATGTTAAATCAACCCATGAAAGCTCAGTGTTGAAACTGAATCTTTGATAACACATTGTAGCATCCCCAACTCCCTGTTGGGAAATACCACTCTAGAAAAAAATCCAAAGCTCTGATACCATCACAATAATTAAATGCTATGCATATGAACAATATTATGTGCAATAATAAAAAATATTCACTTGCAACATCATACAGGAAAAACCCATATCATAAAATAGATAATTAAGCACACAACAATTTAAGAAAGCACATAACAAACATCACTTATCTTTTATAAAATGTTACCAAGTGCATGTAGACCTCATAATTGTTAGGATATTTAGACACTTAAGAGTTAGTTAAGATCTACTTGGTCTAATGTGTCGTTAGGTAAAAGTGTGTTTCTTAGTGTGTTTATTTAGTATGCATTAGTATGCATATGTAGTTAGGAAATCTGACGGTCACGATATGTTCTCGACATAGAGTGATCCGACGGTTCATACTCTCCTCGCTCTTAATGGCGATTGATCCCTGGCTTAGCACCCGATTGGTCCATGATCTCTATTTAAAGAGCATGGAAGGTCATTTTTCGATGATCGATTGTGATAAACTCTCTTGTAAAATCTCTCTATAGTCATTTTCTTTGCATTAATAAACTACTCCAAGTGGCTGCGTTGGCTGGGGTCATGGATGTTTCCCCATAGGGGTTTTACCATGTGAAAACATTGGTGTGTTGATATTTGATTTGGTTATGTCAATGGTTACTGAAGGTGTTCATCCTCTGTTGGAATACCTATGTTATCGAACATGGTATCAGAGCCTATTTGAAGATCCACTCCTAATGTAGATCGAGATCGTGAAGCTGAGTTGTCTCATATCCATTTTCTGTCATTTCCATACCTTTTTGGGTCGATAAGACTATTCCATTGCGTCCAGAGCACTTGTTTAAGTCAGGAACACTTTTTGTTTCACTCAAAAAGTTTCCATTTTCCCAAGATACAACCATTACAGTTAGATCCAAAGGTATAAATCCTGAATACACATTTTTTAAATTTTTGCAAAGTATTATTTTGGTTTTATTTCATTTTGATATTATTTCTTTTCGGGTTGCTACTCTTTTATATATGCATATGCTCTTTTCCCCGCGCCCTGTGCGATCTCATAAAATTAGAAACAGATAGGAAAAGGTGCATCTTCTAGGTAAGCTAATCGAGATCTAACCCTTGTTGTCATCGAGAAGCAAATTTTTTTTCTTGTGTGAAAAGAGATTTTTTTGAGCATGCTCTCCAAGGCCGTCTTCCACAACAACAACAACAACATCCACAATCCTCTTGCGAGACAATACAATATGTTTTGCTAGACCATTTGGTTAAAATTTGCCTTATTAAGTAAGCAGTCTTGAGTTCAAGTCTCTCTTTTGTTACTTTTTTTGAAAAAGTTCATGCTAAAATTGTAAAGTGTATTTCACTTCAAGTATAAAAGTGAATCACTATAAGTAGCTTTAATATTTTATTTTAGAGTTCCTTATTTTGCATGAAGTAAATTCATTGTAAAAGTGATCCCCACTTCTCTTTATAAAAGTGAGTCACTTCATAAAGCAACTTACACCACCACGTGGTCCTTTGGTTACCGTTTATGCCTTTTTTAAAAAGGGCATAATTCTCACATCCGAAGTTCATTTTAAGTGCCGTTTTATTTAAAACCACATAACTTTTCAAGATATTTCCATTTAGATCATAAGTTTCAGTTTTA
Organism: Picea mariana; assembly: GCA_032191745.1. Classification (NCBI taxonomy): domain Eukaryota; kingdom Viridiplantae; phylum Streptophyta; class Pinopsida; order Pinales; family Pinaceae; genus Picea; species Picea mariana. The sequence continues at coordinate 34,197 of JASDQU010680574.1, forward strand.
AATCCATATTATCTACATATTTAATATGCCTTCTACAAGTAATCTTACTTACCAACACAAACTACTTCCAATGGAAATCCCATATGGAGAATTTATTAAGAAGTAAAGGCTTGTACCAGATTACCTTGGGAAAGGAAACAACACCCATTGATGCTGATAAGAAAGACAAATGGGATAATAGGTATGACGAAGCACGTGGATTAATCAGAATCTCCATCTCTCCTGATTTAAGGTTCCACCTTCAATCAATTGATAAACCCAAAGAAGCTTGGGAAAAGAATGAATCTGTGTTTGGTAAACACAATATTATTGGAGCATGATGAAGGAGCATCTCCCAGTTCAAGCGAGCCAGCACGGAATGCAAGAGGACAGCTGGAAAAGCCAGCACGAATTTTGAAATCACCTTGGAAATTGATACACGATCTTAAAAGAGCCATTAAGATGAGGCACACTTGTATATTGTAATGGACCTTGAGCCATATGCTCTCGTCCTTAGTAGATAGACGACATTTAAAAGTAGTTAATGTAGGTAGATAGAAATTTAATATTAGATTAGACAGTTTTAGAAAGAAAGAGGGAAATGGGATATAGACACCCTCATTGTGCATTGTAACATAATCCTGAGCATTGAGAAGAGAAGCAAAGAGCTGTGGAAGAACACCCATGTATAGAGCTTGAATTAATAAAAGAGTTTAATTCAAATTCATGGCGTTGTGTTATTCTCTGTGTATGTATGTTGATTGATATGCTCATAGATGTTTGCTTCCTGTCATGCATTTGTTTTTATGCTGTGTATATGTTTCAGGATTAATCCGTAAGTGCGGACATGAACCGATCTCCCTAGATCCACCTGGATCTAGAACAAAACATGACAGAATACTACTCTTTCCCTAGATCTAGTCTATTGAATGAACTAAGAGATAAGAATTGTGGACATACCTTATGAACACTTTCCTAGGTCTCTGTTGTTCCAAGCTTTGCTTCGATGCTCTTGCTCCGTTCAGATCACAACAGAACAAACCAATCAAAGTAAAGACAAATTAATACATTCAATAACTAGTCTATACATGTGATCAAGGAATCATGTAATAAAGTGATATCATCTTTATGGGAAAGGGACATATTACTGTATTGAATTAATTGAAAGTGAAAATTACAACCTGAGCCTTGATGTCGTAGGTCTCCTTTCGATGGCTCCTAGCTCTGACACACACAATTGCTCATGCATGAAGAAAATCAACCACTTGTGATGACCTTGCTGTAGTCTCTTGCTACTGTAGCATCAGTCCTTCATACAGGCTTTCAACAATTCTCCAATCAATCTCTTGCTAGCTTGCTTCTAACCTTTTCCATGAGCCATCTCCTCAATATATAGGAGAAGATAATTTAGTTGCTTGGATAATAAATGATCCCAATAAATCTGGAATGCCAGTAATTGAACAACCATTCGTTAGCCAACTCATTCTTCTCGAAGATTCTCTTCTAGAAAGCTCGAGAACTTCATCTTTTTCCTCTTTAAAAACATTTTCGCACCCTGGCCATGATTAGAGTGTGAATTATCTGCACCCTGGCTTAATGCAGCCTGTGAGAATCAGGAATTCTTGTAGGCAGCTATATATGCAGCCTGTGAACTATTTGAAAAATATAGTTTTATGGAAATAGACAAGTGCAACTTTTCTCAGGAAAATATTCTTATTGAAGAGCTTGATTTTCCATCACCATGCCATCGTCATGACATCATATGAGAGTGGAATCAGTGACAGTTGACGGACTTTGTAAGCTGCATGTGTGTGTCAAGAACCAAGAGCACATCTAATCGGAAACCTGCAAACATCCAAGCATCGATAGAATATAATATGTATCCCTTCTGAGGTAGGCATTCCCATACTCATATCATAGACTGATGACATCATAAGAAAAGATCATGGCCACCAATCATACACTGTGGATCCATGCAGTCATAACATAGCATAGCCACCTGAATACACTGTGGATCTATGCAATAAATTTTCAATCAAGACGACATAGCCACGAAACATACACAGTGGATCCATGTGTCGCAAATCATACATACTCCATCGCAACCTGGATCACAAAGATAATATCCAGGGTCTTCAACCTGATCGCCCAAAGTACAAATATGGCCATGTGATTACATGTGTCGAAGTCGAACATGGCAGAAACCACTTGATTACCGGTCATTGATGCAACCGTTAACAAGTGCAAGGGAAATCACCATTAATGTCAATGACTCCCAAGGTACTAAAGTACAATCTATCGACTATGAATAAATGAGCTGATGTCGAACAATCGACATAATCTTTCGATCAGGGGTCCATGATGTAAACCCACTGTCGAAAGCGAGTAAACTTGCCATTGAGGCATGCAAGCTACAAGGTACTGAATGATTTCTAAGTCTTAATCCCGGATAATGTGATGATGTCGATGGAACAAGACTCATCATAGGAGGGCCTTGATGTATCCCCCATCAATGACACGAAATGAGTAATAGAGTTTGAAAGTGAAACAGAGCGTGTAACAATTGGACTTTGGACACAGGGAAGGCCGACACGAAAGGAATGGATAACTGCAGATGGTCGACTCAAGTAGAGGTTTCAGACAGACTTCTCTTGAACATATGAATGAAACGACCAATGATTTGGCAGCATTGACTCAAATACGACACATGGAAAGACCTTGTTATCAAATCGAATGAGAGACAAATGGATTACCCAAACCAGCTTCATATGATGAATACAGAGTGTCATGTTCAAGAGTGACTCTTACTGCCAATTAATCTAAAGATGAAACATATCCCTTTCCCAAATTTTCCCCCACCATTTCTGGCAAGTACCTCTTTATTTTTACGCAAGCTTGAAGAGGATCACATATGCTTGTTGATATAAGCTCATCCTTCAGACGAGTCCCTCAGAGTATTTTTAACGAACCCTAGGAAGGAGTGGTTCGGTCCCATTACGGGTCTGTCAATGTTTGTTTAACGAGTCCAGAGATAGTAAACTCGGGGGTTTTTCATGTTTCAAGAGTCTGAAAAACATGTAAAGAAAACTCATGTCCCATATGGGCCTTTCAATGTTTGTTTTATGAGTCCAAAGAAAGAAAACATCAAAGGTTTTTCAAGATTATAGAGTTTGGAAAAACACTCAAAAGAGAATTCTCTCAGTGCCTTTTTCGTACAATAGTCCAATGAGACCGAAGAAGGGTTAAACTATCTCTCAAAGGATGCATACTTCAAATACTTTATTGAGCGTGAAAATAGCAAGGTCGCTCGACAATCTTTTCCTATTTAGAGAGTCTGAAAAGATCTTTAAAGTTAACTCCAGTGGGGTTCCTTTTTCGTGTAACCACAACGAGCCCGGAAAAGGGATAAAACAACGCTCGATCACGTTCTTAAGTTTTTCGACAAGCGCAAGAACGGATAAAAACGCCTGGGGTTTAATATCAAAACCCTAGAAAACAATAAAAAATATATCACACCATAGAAAAAATCGTCCAATACCCTTCATGTTCCATACCTGTAAAGAATTTTACTCACTCTCTCTTTAGCAATTAGGGTTAATAACGAATAAATGTGAAAAAACCCACTTTTTAACATAGTAAAAGCAATAAAAAGAATTTATAACATATTTTACCATGCTATTTTACCATTTTACCATTTTACCATTGTGAGTGCAAAAAACTTCCATTTCACCCTCTTCTTTCAGCGTCGATTTGTGGGAGCATCGGACCATCATTCCTCGAGCCGTCTGCAGTGTTTTGGTAGGCTCTCCATCTTCTACCTTTGCATGGTTTAATTTCATGATTTTAATGGTTAAAAATTAAGTTTTTGGCTGAGTTTTGAAACCCTATGCGCGTAAAAGGATTCTCGCAGGCTACCCATACGGGGCCTACGAGAAGTCCTCATTCCCACAGGCGGGCTTAAGGTAGAGTGCGGGAAACCCGCACTGTGCGTTATACTCCACCTACGGACAACGTAGAGTCAAATTTTTGTGTAATGTTTTAGCCAATAAAACCAATTTTCTCATATTTAAGATTATTAATTATCTTTATATGGTTTCCATGCAAGTAAACAATCCTCATTATGGTGCTCGAATGGAGAGAATGTGAGCACGAGGAAGAAAATACCAATGCCGAAAATCACCCGCAAACTATTTCCGCTTTAAGAGATTGCGGTCTCCTGAAGTTTTTTCGAATCCCGGGCATGAGAGCCCAAGTGCGATTGTTAGAGTACCTGATCCGAATGTGGGACCCAAATCAACAAGTCTTCAATGTGGGAGCTCACACCTTGAGTATAGACATCAAGGATATATATTTCTTGATTGGGTTGTCAAGACAGGGATCATATGCTAGTTTGACTGGCAACCGAAGAGGGGGTTTGAAAATGAGCGAGTATTGCAGGCAGTATTGTGTTCCTGAGGCTGAACGTTAGAAAGGGAAGGTAGCTATTTGGGGAGTGACCGATATAACTCTCCGTACCATTCTCTTTACTATCGCTCGAATGGCAGGAAGTGTTGCCCCACACATGGCTTTGCAGAGCTACTTTCAGTATGCCATCGAGTGTACTGAGCCCCGGGTCTTCAACTGGGCCGATGCAGTTCTACGCAGTCTTAAGAAACAACTGACCAAATGCAGGCGTGGAGATTTAAAACAATTTGGGTATGGATCTCTTTTGGTATCAGTCTTTTGCAAGAGAGTTCCATTATTTAGGCTTCAGGCAGATTGGCATTTTCCGGGTCCTAGGGACCCAAGGATGTTACGGTGGTGCCAGCTTATGGCCCGTCATGTGGCAGGGCCTATCGTCAGATATGATGATCGTTTCTTCGACTGGCTTCAAGGCCAGGTGATGATGATAGAGGACTACGCATATGCTGGCCTAGATTTCCGTGGCGATCCAGACCTTGTCCTACCAGAAGATGCACAATGGGGGAACCTCAGTAAGAAGTACACCAATTTTAATTTTTTAAATGTTTTTGTATTTTTGACATATTTAAAAGTTTTTTGTTTATAGATTGATCGGAAGACTAACACCAAAATTTTGTTGATGACACAGACGTCGGAGCATATAGACCTACTGGTAGTTCTCCGATTTAGCATCGAGGAGAGGCGGCAGTAGCAGTCCCGCAATATGCCGAAGACTACTTGACAGTGGAGAAAAACTTAGAGGGCCTTATGGCAGATGTTCCAGAGATGCCCCTGGAGGAGATTCCACGACGCGATTAGCGTCACACTGTGGGAGTCTCGGCCTCTATGGGTCGTTTGCTCCGTAGAGTAGCTAGGACTTTAGTCTGTTATCGTGAACATCATTAGTGATGTCACTTTGTAGAAGCCATGAGCTTCCATTTTTGATATTTTGGTCTTCGAACAACCATTTTGTAAAAAACAAACTTTGATAGTTATATATATATACGGCTTCTACCGGCTTACTTTACATTGTGTACATTTTAATGTGTTTGATTTTATAAATTGTTCAAATGCCCGTCCAATACATAATTAGCTAAAGCATCTGTCAATGTATTAAGACTTCTTGGAATGTGTTGATATTCAATGTGGTCAAAATATCGTTCCAAGAGATGAATTCGCAAAAATATCCTTAATAAAGTAGGGCTTCAAATAGAATATACATTACTGAGCTGTAGTACTACCAACTGCGAGTCCAATCGGGCAACCAAATGACGAACCCCAAGAGAAATAGCATCAACCAATAGTTCAACAATGGCACTATACTCTGTGATGTTATTGGTTGCTCGTCCAAGACATATACCTTGTAGAGATATGAGTTCGTTTGTTGGGGCATAGATTGCCCATGCAGCGGAAGCTAGGTTCCGAGTACTACGGCTAGCTCCATTAGCGAAGCCAACATAAGGTAGCGAATACTTCGACATCTGACAATCAAACACAACGTCACGTAAGGGCAGAGACCAGATAACGTCAAAAATAAAACTAATGTAACACACACATGCAGTATGATACATAAAATACAAGCACTCATGCACAAATAACTTATGCATAGTACTTATTTAAGTACAACCCATTCCTGGGCTCACTCAAAGGTACACCATCATAATCAACTAGTTCATACGCTCCTCTTTCCAAAACTTTACTGACAATATAGGGACCATGCCACATAGGTTCAAATTTCCCGGCTCCAAGGACATCTTTATCTTGTTCATATAGAAGAACAAGATCACCTTCAGAGAAAACATGAGGCTTGACATGCTTGTCATATTGTGCCTTAACGCGTTTCTTCTGGGCTTCTATCACTAAAGTGGCATCACGTTGAGTCTCGTCTAATTGCATTAAAAACAACAGACGTTCCTCTTCTGCAGAAGTATTGGGTAAAAGCTCTACGGCTAGCTTCAAAGAAGGTATTTCACATTCTATGGGTAGAATGGCTTCCATGCCATAAACTAAACGAAAAGGTGTAAATCCCGTGGTGGATTTAACAGATGTCCGATACACCCACAATGCTGAAAACAACATCATGTGCCAGCTAGTCTTATGTATTCTTATCATCCGTCGAATCATAGTTATGAGAACCTTATTGATAGCTTCGACCTGGCCATTAGCCTGTGGATAATAAGGTGTTGAGATGTCATGATGAAGGCCCAACTTCTCTGTAAGTTCTGACAACATATAATTCCGAAAGTGACTACCGTGATCGGTAACGATAGCTTGAGGGACACCGAAACGAGTGATGACATGGTTAAATAGAAATAGTGTTGCAGTCTTCCCAGTATTATTGAATGTCGGCATTGCCTCGGCCTACTTTGTGAAATAATCAACAACTACAATAATATAGCCATGCCCCCCGGCTGAGTGAGGGTGACATGTCATAAAATCAATGCCCCATTTAGCAAAAGGACCTACTGAGACTACAGGATGAAGGGGAGCGGGATGCGACCAAATCTTCTGTTGATAGGCCTGGAAGGCATGACACTTCTGGACAACAGTAATGCAGTCATGGAACAGAGAAGGCCAGAAGTATCCTGCACATAAGATTTTCTGGGCAGTAGCATACCCAGACATATGACCACCACATGCTCCTGAATGGCAGTCATTCAAATCTTTCTCAGCTTCGTCAAAGGTCAAACAACGTCGAAAAACAGAGTCAATGCCTCGATGGTAAAGAGTGTTGCTAATAATAATGTAATGGCGAGCTTGATAGCGTATCCGACGTCGTTCATTACTGGACAAAGCAGGCCAAAAAGTTTGAGTTTGGAGATATATAATGATATCTCCATACCAAATATCATCAGTACTTATGAGGAAAAGTGATTCGTCAGGTAACGAACCAACTGCTACACTTTCCGTGGCAGAGTGGGGGAAATCACAAATCAACTCAGCAAAAACCAAGGATTTCTTCAATGTGGCGCGATCGAATTCCAAATCGAACTCCTGGAGAATAACTATCCATTTGGAGTACTTGCCTCCCAACAATTGACGTGTCAATATATGTTGCATGGGGTTGCAATGCGAAATCACAGTAGTTTTTCTGGCAAGAATATAATGACGAAATCGTTGGACTGCTTGAACTGCAGCCAAAGCCAGTTTCTCAACATGTTGGTACTTGATTTCGGTTGATGAGAGACTTCTACTCAAGTAATATATAACATGTTCATCGTGGTTATCATCCTCTTGAACAAGGACCATACCGATGGTATACTCGGACGCTGCTAAATAAAGAAAGTAATCCCWACTATAATCCGGAGGAAAAAGAAGAGGAGCTTTTGTAAGGGACAACTTTAGAGCTTCGAAAGCATTGTTGGAAACTTGATCCCAAACAAACTCTGAACCTTTCTTTAAAAGACGTGTGAAACCACGAGTAATCTCGGCGTAGTTCAGAATGAAACGAYGAAGAAAGTTTGCTTTCCCCTGCAAACTTTGTAACTRGCGCAGCGAAGAAGGAGGAGGAAGATTGAGAATTGCCTCAACCTTAATCGGATCTACCCGGATCCCCGGACGTGACACAATGAAACCGAGAAGACGGCCAGACTCTATGCAAAAGACACATTTATGTGGGTTTAGGCGAATGCGATAGAACCGACAATGAACGAAAATAGCTCGAAGATGATTAGGGTGATCGACCCGACGTAAGGAATGAGGCGGCAAATCATCCAAATAAGGTTGAACGATATGTTTTATATCTTGAAATGCATAAGACATTGTACGTTGAAACGTGGCACCTGCGTTCTTCAGACCGAACGGAAGTTTTCTGTAGGCAAAAGTACCCCAAGGACAAATAAAAGCAGTTTATGTTGATCCTCATGAGTGATATTAATCTGGTTGTAGCCAGAAAATCCATCCATGAGGGAAAAGATTTCGCTACCGGCACAGTCATCGACGATCTGGTCGACAAAAGGGGTCGAAAAGTTGTCCTTCAGACAAGCTTTATTAATGTCCCAATAATCGACACAAACACGAATACTCCCACCTTTCTTATCGATCGGTACAGGGTTGGAAACCCATTCTGTCAAAGCCATGGGGTAAATAAAACCGACTTTAAGAATTTTTTCAACTTCGAGTTTAATGGATGCCGCTTTACGTGGGTGGACAAGACGGAGGCGCTTCCGTACTGGTTTGGCTCCAGGGTACGTTTTTATTTCATGCACAATGATAGACGGGTCGATACCTGGCATCTCTTCATAACTCCAGGCAAAAACATCACGAAATTCCTTGAATAACGCAGTATAAGTAACAATTTCCTCTAGAGAACATGAAGCTCCAATGTGAACATTTTCAACTATTCCAGGTTTCACTGAAATATCAATGGGAATCGTAGGAGAAATATTACTTAGGTTCCCTTCTGCAAACACATCGCGTGTAGATCCAGGAACGGTCATTGTGACAACAACGTTCGACTGAGTTGAAATCCGTTGATAATTCTCTAGAGTGTGTTGTTCCAGAAACAGAATGGAACGATGATGCCCATCGTCCCAAGGCATATTGGCCATGATGAACATGATCATCTCGTCAGTGGGAAAAACAACACGGAAAGGATCAGGAGACAACTCCTCCAGAGAGGATGTAGAAGAGGTTGCCGATTGAATTGCTTGGTAAGCAGACTCAATCGGACTTAACGGCATAACATCACCGAAATGAGCATGATCTCCTGGATCGGGAACTATCCAAGGGTCAAAAGACATAGGAAGTTCATAAGGAATAGCGGAGATTATATTAATCGAAGCAACAGACGGGCGTAGAATATCAGGTGGTGGTGGTATGGGAAAAGTACCCATTAACGAAGAGTCTTTCAAGAGACCGACTCCAACATTCTCGTAGCCCAGTGGGGTTTTAGCTATGAACGGTACGTTCCCCGTGCGAGTATCGGAGTTGAAAAAGGCAAGCTGATCAACTGTAACCACTCTTCCCTGGTGAGGAAATCGTAAGACCCAGAAAAGGGTTGACACAACAGCGCGCATGGAATCTACCCAGCTACGTCCAAGAAGAAGATTATAAGCTAAGTGAGAATAAAAAACCTCGACTTCAATTTGGACGGTCTTACCTTCGAGAGTGACAGACAACGAGGAAATAACGTCGTAAGGCTTAAAACTAGAGCCATTAAAGGCTTTCAGAGTATTCTGTGATTCTGTTAACGGAGGCGATCCAATGGCTTTCCAACAAGCAAGAGACATTACACACGTAGAGGCCCCCTCATCAACTACTGTCTGACAAATGCTCTTGTCAGCGACAATAACTTGTATCTGAAAAGCAAGCTGGGGGGGCAAACTTGGAACATGCTCGTCCANAAAAACCTCGACTTCAATTTGGACGGTCTTACCTTCGAGAGTGACAGACAACGAGGAAATAACGTCGTAAGGCTTAAAACTAGAGCCATTAAAGGCTTTCAGAGTATTCTGTGATTCTGTTAATGGAGGCGATCCAATGGCTTTCCAACAAGAAAGAGACATTACACACGTAGAGGCCCCCTCATCAACTACTGTCTGACAAATGCTCTTGTCAGCGACAATAACTTGTATCTAAAAAGCAAGCTGGGGGGGCAAACTTGGAACATGCTCGTCCAAGTCAAAGACTATCAAATTCAAATCCGTAGGGTCAATACCACCTATAGCTTTCAACAAGGCCCTTCGTTGCGCCGAACAAGATTGAAGGACCTCAAGGGCGGACATCGATGAAGGTGCTTGGGCCAGATCTTCTACAATACTATAGTTCTGAGCCGCACGAGCGTGAGGATTGAACGTCGACTTGTGAACAACACCCTTAGGGGGTCGTAGGACTGTATCAAGACTCGGTCTTTCGAGATGAAGAGGACCGTTGGTAGGTGGATTCGATGGAGAAGCTTGTACCAGATCAGGAGGTAAGTCATCAACCTTCTCCTTGGAAGGAGTATAGTCTTTAGCTCTAGTTGCAATTGCAATGTCATTCTTCTTAGAATCACCGGTGCACATCAAAACATATGATGTGGTAGACGTAGAAGGTTGGTCATGGATGACCAACGAGGCCTGTTGCTGAGATGGGAAAGGTTGAGACAAGACTGCCGGGGTAGGTGGTTTTGGTGTTCTCTGAAGGAACTTAGAAACTTCGGCACATCGAGGACAATCCTTGGTGTAGTGATCGTCACCGCAGATAAGGCAAGGGTTCCGCGGTTTACATTTATCCTGCTCTTCAACAGGAGCATTCATAGTTGGTTCGGTGGGATTATTATTTTTACCCCCCTTATTCTTGCCTCTCCCTTTCTTTGACTTATTCTTACCGGTCGGTGTAGATTGAACAACGTTCACTTCTGAGGTTTTACTGGCGGGAGGAGCAGGAGACGGGGCATTCTGAACATTAGAAGAGGTGGGTTTAGGGGTTGTGGTCGAAATGGAATGTGAGTGGGTATGAGCAGTCCCAATCACACCATCAGCTACATGTGAGGCAGTTGGAGCAGTAGAAGCACTGGCAGTACCAGGACGAGGTAGCTCGGGCAGTAAATCGTAGAGTGTTCCCGTTTGCGAATAAACGAGATCAAGATACTGAGCTTGACTTATAGCCTACTCTTCTATAACAACACCGCCCATAGCAATTTCTTTTCCAATCTCGTTCATGAAAGATTTCGTGAACCATTCCGCCAGTAACTGATTAGGGAGTTCAAGTTTGATGAGACGTCGTCGACGTCTCCACTCATGTATATGATCTGAGATGTGAGTACCTTTCGTTTGTTTGAAAGATGTTAGGATCTCAGTCCCAGTATCGTAACGGATCGGTAACTGGTAATGCATGAGAAAGGCCATGGCCAAGGTGTTGAAGTCAGAAAAGAAACCTTGTGGCAGTTCAATATACCACTTCGCAGCCGAACTGGTCAAGGTTCATTGAAAAAGACGAAGACGAATGGAATCATCCATCAGAGAGTTGGAAGAACACCATAAGTGGAAAGTCATGACATGATTATTAGGGTCCTCTCCCGGCTTGCCATCGAACTTCAGAATATTCAAGGGAAGTTTGGCAGGGATAGCAACCCATTGCGGAGAGTGAGGAATAGGATCATTCAGGATCCTAGACAAATTTGGCAGGTCCAAGGTAGTAAGAAACGGCAACTGTCAGTTGACTTGCGGGTACTGGTGGCTTTGGGCTGGAAGCCCTGTTGGTAAACTAGTAGGGGCATAAGAAGACTGCCCGTAGAGGGAAGCCCCTGGTTGATTCGGTGGTGGGTGGATAGGGTAGTAACCCCAAGGATTATAACCTTGGGTCTGAGCAGAGATCTGGGGTTGAGTAGTCTGAATAGAACCCTAGATAGGATTAGTTACCCCTGGGTAAGGTTGGCCAACTGTAGGGACAGGCTGCTTCCCCCCAGTACTCTGAGGAAGATTTTGTAAAAGTTGAGTCCAAAACTGGGCCAATTCAGGAGGTATACTCTGTCCAAAGGGCGAGGTGGGAACCCCTGCTATAGGTATAGTTCCACCTCGAACTTGTATACCAGCCGTAGGTTGTGCAGTAACCGCATGGTGTCTGGGAAGAGGAAAAGTAACCATACCACCCTGTCCTCCAACAGGAATGTGCAAGTTTGGTGCAACAGTTGCGATAGTGCTACTAGCATTAGGATTTCCAGTAGGAAACTGAGGGAGTGTCGGGATGAAACCGGGAATAGGATGCCCAGGAAACTGAGGACCACCTGGAGAACCAGCTGGGGTTTGTGGAGGTGTTGGATGAGGAACATTCAACAAAGGATTCAAATCATGGTAACCAGGGGGTAAATTCGGGTTAACCTTAGGAGGTCGCTGGGTATTAATAGGGGCAAGAGTAGTTGTAGGAATCTCGGTTTGGACACTCATAGTATTTGCGAGATGGGCCATCTCGGGAGGAAGAACAAAACGATAAGTGGTAGTCTCTGGTGCAGTCTCTGGTTCAGGAGACACAGGAGGGTTGATTTCGTAGACAGGAGATGACTCGGTGCCAAAAGGAACTCGTCGGAAATCACCCGACCAAAAAGGATCTTGGCCTACTACACCATGAGAAGGCCCAACGTTTGATTCATAGGATGTAACAAGCGTCTCTTCAGAAGGATTTAAACGTCCAATAGGTCGTTCACCACGATGAATGCGGTAATCCTCTATAGTATTGGTAATACAAAATTCAGCAAGAGGATCGGTGGATGCTACTTGTGGAGGTGGTGTAAAAACTTCTGGGACGTCACTTATGTCCACGTGTGGTAGAGTAACAAGGGGAATTTCACCCGGATGAGGAGAGTCCTCGGGGGTACCCTTAGGTGTGGTTGTGTGCAAAGGTTTTGAAGCTTCCGGATGTTCTGGGGACCAACCTTGCATCCTACGTGAACGTCGTGGGGGAGCAATTGTAAAAAAGTAATAAATTCCCCAAACAAAAATCCTATGGTCAACTTCGAGAAACAATCAGCACACACTAGTAAACAAAAACTAAGAGGCAATCACCAAGCAAACAATACCTTCTAATTTTGGAGCCACTAGTTGGTGATGAAATCCAACGTCGCAACAACAAGACGAGAAGGGGAAGGGCTAAGTTGGAAAAGTTGCGTTGACGACCTGCTTAACAGACTTACGCCCTAGTGCAAGCTCCCACACATAATCGTGGGTATACCCTCCAAGGA
>JASDQU010680575.1:0-11920 GCA_032191745.1 Picea mariana
AATTATTTCTTTGAAATATGCTCTTCAATGGAGGCAAATTCTATTGCAAATGTTGGAAATAACTGTAGCTGCATTTTAAAAAAGACACATTATTATTTTTTTCTATAGAAATTAGATGAAACGAAAAATAAATCTTTTGTAAGCTAAATGGTTGGATGGAAATAAGCTTATAGTTGCCTTATCATTTTCCGAATTTCCATCTTTGGTTTCCAAGGTATATTGTCTGCCTAATTTCTTTGCAGTGGTGACAATTGCACCTATTGTTCCAAGCGCATATTGTTCTGTTTATGCTAAAAGTTTTTTGATTGATGTATTTGGAATGAAGTTGTATTCTTGACAAACATGTGCTATGTTTTCTATGCTAGTGTGTTGATCCACTAGAAAAATACATTCAGCTTCATCATGATCATAATTGGTTTTGGGTGCAATTTTGAAATTTCTATTAATTCTTAATCTCGAGCGTTATCGCCTAAGCCTGTAGGCAAGGCACATAGCCGAGGTTAAACAAGGAGGTGGACATAGAAAATTGAAGAAGAGAAAGAGCCTTTGGAGCCGTTTCTTACCTATCTCTAGTAATATCTATCCCTAGTCAAGATCTAGTCTCTCTTAAGTCCAACGAATAAAATAACTTGTGCTCTTCTAAACTACCGCTTTTGATTCCACTCTAGCTATCCCTACGTCTGGAACTGGCTATCATTGTATTTCTGTATAGGGAAATCACCTATGTATTTTTTATTAGTCAAGTACATTAAATATCTTTCATACTATATGTCCCACGATGTTCTAATGTGAAATATGCAAACTAATACGGTTCACTTTATATAAAACATTAATAGATTAGAAGATCCTACTTGGGAGTTGAAAGATGTCTTCTCTTGTTACTTTCATTTTCTCATCCCATCTCTACTTTAATTTTGATCCTAAAGAGATTTTTGACTCAATGAAAATATGCGATTTGATGGTTCACCCATCGAACATGAACACTTTGGCAGTTGTGATTGCAATCAGGTTCCAGTTCCCAGGTGGCATAATAGGTATTGCCCCAGCCCATGCCAATAATAGTTGGTTTTAAAATAACATTTCTTTACCGCCAATGTTTGAATGTCCGAGAAATTATTTTTCATTTTTGTTCTTCTTTCCCAACTACTGTCCCCTCTAGGGAGTGAACTATGTCCATGTTTTGACATGTCTTTTGTGTGGTCATTCCTTCTTACCAGGAATGTCATGGTAAGAGAAATTTACTAAGTGGAATTATCAAAAAATAGAAAACTTGTTAGAAACATAGTGGTAATTTTCCTTATGGGTTTGTATCCTAATATTTCTGTCTATGAGGTTTTCATCAATACACGAGTACTGATGTCTTGTCAAGGCCATCAAGTTGGCATGCTATTAAATTTGATTATTTGGTCTTACTGAGTTCCCAGAAGTTGGGCTAACATAGGAACTTTATCTTACTAGGTTTCATAAGAAGCTAATAGGAAAAGGAATGTTAGGGATTTTGAGGGGGGAATTTAAAACTCTACTCCATTAGATAATCTGTAACAATGATAGATGGGAAATAAATCATTAGCATGGTAGCATGGAAGACTTTGGTTGGGAAAGTAGATTTGTGTTGCAAAGCATAAATGGAGCGCATAGAGTGAAATGGAATGCTAAAATTAAAATATGAAATTGTGTTCTCACTTTTATATGTAAATTAGTGTATTGTTATTGCACAATCTATACTTTCCCAAAGCCTAAAGCTAAGTAGGCCTAGATTGATGTAACACAAAGGTAGTCCTATCACTGTCACCCCAATAGGATACCTCTTTCTATTAAGGAGGAGAATAAATTCACTCTAAGGGAGACGTCCCAAGACCTAGTTGGTTGATGAAGGGTAAAACAACCAGGTAAAACCCTCTCCTCTTTCTAGGTCACTTGAGGAAAGAAATCACTTGGTAAAGTTTAAGGGGGAAAAATGAAAAGTGAATGAATGGTACCTGCCCTTTACCAATGAAACAACAAACGTTAGCAGTAAAAAATGAGATCAATGTTTCAAATCAGTGACTTCAAGATATAAATATGCTACTGAAAAACCAAAAGATAAAATGTATAGCAACAACAAATATGTCCAGAAATTGTAAGTTATGATGACAAAAATGATATAAAGACTTTGCAAGTTTGATAGTATTTTGTCACTCACAATTTCAAGATTAAAATAAGTCAATAAGTGATTTCAATAGGCTTTCAAAGCACTTGCAACAAAAATAAAATAACAATTATGACAACAACAAAACCACTTTAGAAAGTACTTAAATTAGGAAATTTAAACAAACACTTTAGCATGCAATGATAGTAGTTTTCCTAGTACAAGTGTTGGGTGGTTTTATATAAAGTTTGAGGGATGTTAAGGGGCTACAATGATGGCTGTAACAGTAGTTACAACAACAGAAACAACCTCAAACAACTTCAGAAAGTTGCACCTAGAACACTAGCAAAAGGAAGACTAGAGCCTTGGGATGATAACACCCATGCAAATGCAAATTTCTGGGTTAGTTTTAGGGGTTAGTATGCTGATTAAGGATGCTAAATAAAGTTTGTAACAACACTTATAACAACAGTAATATGGCTGTTAGTGTTAGTGAAATTTTCAAGAAGAGAGTTTGAAAATTTGTTTGATCTCATTCATCCACAAGAGTGTAAAAAATTAGTGCCTTTTAGGGGGTTATGGAGTCAATAATAGTAACAATGTCACTTGGGAAATAAAAGAATAATAATGCTTAGCCAAGAGAATAATTAAATGCAAGAGGTGTTGGCAGTTCAAGGCCTCAATCATTTGATCTTTTAAGGGAGGTTTTGCTAGAGAGTTGACACTTCTAGGCCCTAGCATACCTTCCTTCCTTAGATTTTTTGAAAGACAATTTAATTGGTGACAAGAATGAGATTACTAGAGATATCGAACTTTAGGGCTCTAATAATCACTCCTAAGAAACTTCATAATTGGCAATATCAAGCTAGTAGAATAATTATAGAGAGAAATAAGCATTTGTTGTTTCTCCCCTAGGGTTTATACAAGCAATTTCATAATCTTAGACATGAAACATGTAAATTTTACCACAAACATCCATAGCATGAATAGAAATGAAGATTTTCCACTTAATTCACCAAGAATAATCAAGTCAAACCCTAGTTGAAGACCATTTAACCATGAAAAATTCCAAAACACACCACCATAAATCTCTCCCAAGAGGTGCACACTAGTTATTTTAGCCAATAACCATTAAAGAGGGAAAAAATTTCAGACCACCACTTGTGCGTGATGAGTTATTTTTGAAAATGAGTGTCACTTTATGTTTATTTATACAACAATTTGACCTTTAATTAATTTTAGGTCAAAAATCAGGGCCGACCCTGAACATTCACTACAAAAATCCAATTTTTACAAAAATGCAATAACAAAACCCTAGTAGGGTGACATCAAGCCCTTTATAGGGTGACGTTGAGCTCTCATGGTGGATTTCCTGCGTCTAATGATGGAATTTTTCCCCTCCTAGGGATTAATCTTACCATCTACTGCCAAAACATTGTGCAAATTCCCTTCTTTCACTCGAGAATCACTGCATGAAGCCCTAGCCCCTCCAATATGATGTCATGGGATAGATGGATGGTATCTAGGCATCCCAAGGCCATCGTACAAGTGAATGAAGGTAGGGATCTTCCGTCTAAGGCCTGCCAGAGTGCCTCCAAAGGCAATGACTTCCTTCATGGTAATATCCTTCAATGTACCTGTCCACCGGGCAAGGTCCTACAGGAACGACAAGTAATCCCTCCAGGGGTTCATAAGTCACAAGGATAATAGAATGTGAATCAAATCCAACAATTAAATTACCCAAACATGTGCATCAAACCCCCCTTAACCCCAAACAAGTTCTCAAAGATGTTATGCATTTTGACAAGTTAGTTTTGGAGAGGGTCTCAGGGTGCCCTATTGGGACAACCTCTCTTAAGTTTGGGGTGATTCCCATGTGGGAACTAGTCCAAGTCATGAAATTTTATGAGGTGGCATGGGGTAAATATTTGGGCATGGGGTGCATGTGATAACATGGAAATGTAGAGTCTTACTCGTGGGTGCCTTTGTGGAGGGCGAGTTGCACCTTGTCATGAATGCAATTGTTTCCTAACTCATTCATTTCCTTTTATTCTTAGATTTATTTATTTTGATATTTTTCTCTTGTACTTCAAAGAAATAGTAAAGGGCCACTATATTGGCTTGATGACTAGAGGTGACAACGTTATCCACAAACATTTCATGGAAATGAGAAGGCTGGCTCGTGATGAGACCTCCTTTCTCTTAGCTATGCCACCAAGAGCCACTAGTAAATGTGTTGAACCTGGATAGAATAGATCTAGCTAGAAAATACCACACACATTTGCAGAGATAAATTGAGAAAGAAGAAGCAAGAGAGAAAGAATCGAAGAATTCTCATTAATTGTATTGAATAATGAATAATTTACACATGATATACTCTATATAACTCAATGAATGTGCACTGGAGGAGAATTGATGCACCATAGTGGTGTTCTAGAGTGATCTGGACACACACCTGCAGTTACGGGAGTGAAATTCCACCTAGTCTAGTCTCTTAGGTAGTTACGGGAGTGAACTGCCACCAATTGAGTCAACTAGTCAACTGGTCTTCAATTAACTGACTGAATAGAGTGTAGTGAGGAGTAGATCAAGGAATCAAGGGTAACATGCCAGTCTGGTGATGATCCCAAGGAAACTACGCATTAGCATGGTGACAAAATCAATGCAGCATCTAGACTCATCTCAACTAGTCAAATTGAAGTGTCAACTGAAGAGAATATTCTCTAGGTGGAATATTCTCCCCTAAAATATAGGAGACTGGATAATGACTACTTATGACTAATAAACAAGGAAAAATCTTAGGAAAAATAAATCCTAGGTGTGTGTGAAGTAATTCCAACACCCCCCTGAACATCACTATGGTGAAAATAAAGAATGGGTCTCGGCAACGAGGCCATGTTAGGTACCCAAATACAAAAGATACACTGAAAATAAAGTGAGTAAAGAGGGAAAACCTCATGGGAAACCCCCCCCTCAAGGTACAATGTATGTAAAAAGAAGAACTACAGTGAATGGAACTTCTGCTCAGTGAAGGTCTTGGTGAAGATGTCTGTCGTCTGTTCCACTGAAGGATAAAATTGTAGGTTGATGATCCCATCGTGTACTAAGTCCCGGATGTAGTACATGTGGATCTCGATGTGCTTCATCCACTACCTCTGTAATGGATCTCTGCAGAAATTCAGAGTGCTCTGGTTGTCACACCAGATGACGATAAGCCGATGAAACTAAATGCCCAACTCAATGAGAAAATGCTGTAGCCACATAACCTGAATGGTTATGTTAACTTCCCCTCTATAATTTGCCTCGACTGAAGATAGAGCAATGGAATCTTGCTTCTTTCTCAACCAACAGATAGGCCCAGAACCAAGACTGAGTGAGTAACCATATGTGGACTTGCGATCAGTGTTATCGCTAGCCAAGTTAGAATCAGTAAACCCGATGAGATCTAATGTAGAATCTGCTACATAATGAATCCCAAAGATGATGGTGCCTTGTACATATCGAAGGATACACTTTGAAACCTTCCAATGTAGCTCATGCGACCTCTGCATGAACCCATAAAATGCACCAACTGCATAGGAGAGGTCTAGTATGGAGTGTGTGAGACACAACAAGCTCCCCACTAGCTGCCTGTACAGTGTGCTATCAACCAATGGAGTGTCCCCACCATCGTCAAGTTTGGCCCCTGATAGGAAAGGAGTCGGAGCAGACTTGCAGTCTCTCATGTGAAATCTCTCAAGGAGATCTTGTGCATACTTGGCCTGAGATAGTTTTATGCCTAATGCATATTGACTAATCTCGAGTCCAAGGAAGGAGTGTAGCAGACCCATGCTCGTCATAAAAAACCTGTCATGTAGAATCCTCTTGATTGCAACAATCGCTGAAGTCGAGCAACCGGTGATCAACAAATCATCAATATACAGAACTAAGAGTAGAAGTGAATCAACTATCCTGAGCATGTAGACATTCGGGTCTGATTTACAACATACAAAGTTCCGTGACAACATGTAGGATTCCATCTTGGCATACCATGACCTCAGAGCCTGCTTGAGGCCATAAAAGGACTTCTTTATTCGACAACCAAAGATGAGTCTTGCATAAATCCCTGGGGTTGCTCCATATAAATATCCTCAGAGAGATCACCATGAAGAAATGCATTCTTCAAGTCCATCTGACGGACTTCCCATCCCTTGGCTGCCGCAATGGCAAGTGCCAATTGTATGGAATCCATCTTCGCTACTGGAGCGAAGGTCTCATCATAGTCAATGCCATGTGTTATGACTCCAAGAGTCACTCCTAGACTGCAAATTAGAGTAAGCTTGGTAACATAGAAATGTAAATGGATTAAAATAGTTTGAATAGGTGGATCAACAAGAAAAGAGTAAAAGGGAGGACATCATACTACTTTAAATACATTCCATTGGGCATGGAGTCATAACATTCTGTAGATCACAGGTAATCAGGCTGCCTACCAGAAAAAAAGATTATGCAAAGATGGATAGAAGAATAGAAGGTAAACAAAGAGAAGAATATCCACATAACAAAGATCCTTTCTGTAATATAGATTAAAGAGTGCTTGAACAATAATCTACAATTAACAAGCAATTACCACAAATCCTTTGCAGATCATGAATTCATTAACCAAAGGCAACTTTTGATCTTCAAAATCTATAAATATTACTCAAGCAATATGATAAGAAAGAATGGAAACAAGCTAAAAAAAATCTGGTATCACAACTTTCATGAATCTCTAATGGCATAAATGCCTACAATACATGCCCTCAGGCTTACAAATGAGTAACTCAACTGCTTCTCTAGATCTCCCCTCTCTTGGATCATGAATCCAACCTCTCTCCAAGAGTTCTCTCCTTAATTAAATAGAAAATAACATCCAAATATTCTTAGGAGGTCGAATCCCATCTCTTTCATTGGATTCTAAGCCTTGGATATAGGTGGCGACAATCAAAGAGACAAAAATCCAACAAACTGCTAATTTTCAGGAAATTGTTGGAAGTCTTTAATGAATTGTTTCCAACTCATTGCATGAGGTCTTAATGGAGCTACGAATTAGTTGAAGGTGTCCCTTGAAATATAACTGATCCATGAGAAGTCATTTAAAACCTCCTTGACAGCTAGAAACCTCCCAACAAGGCGAATATCCAATCAACTATGCAAAACAGAGAATTGGCAACACATTCCATAGTGCATTGGTGTTTTAATTGTTTCTCTCAAATTACAAACTGGGTCAGGCTGAAATTTGGTCATCAAGTCAACATGGATATCATATTAGTCCACAAAACATTTCAAAGTAACCCACTTCGTAGTTTTGGTTTTATGATCAAATTTGTAACAGTAACTGCTATAGGAAATTCCGTAGCACCACTGTAAAAAAGTTCTGCACATTCTATAGTGCCACTCCTGAAATAGCTTTGCAGATTACGTAGCACCAATGATTGTGCAATTTAAAAAATGCTCATATGCTAACTATTCCAATAGTATAATATGGCACCAATCTTGGCCACTTGGCATTATGAATGACCAAATAACTCTCAACGCTATGAAATCTAAAAGCGCTACGAAATCCAAAAGCGCTACCAAATCACCAATTTCAGGAACACTACAAATCAAAAATCACAAGAGCGTTGCAAAAACTCCTAATTCACCGGTGCTGCGAAATGACCAAAATTTCTATTGCAAATTCTTGTGCTAACATTTGGCTCCATGGGGGAAGGCACACTCCCTGCTAGCTGCTAAGAACTTGTAGACCAGTGGCCTTACCTGTCACCTAAAATATTTGACTGGACATAAGCTATTCCATTGGGCAAGGAGTCTTATACTACTGCAAACCAACAAATTGAAAAGAATCTAACTGCTCGTATGGCGAGCTTGTTCTCCTGCCTACTCCTACTTCTAATCAGTAGAAGAAAAATGATCAAGTAAAACTGAATCTCCAATGCATCCAAGAAATAATTGGCTAACAACTTGAACTCTCCTAATCCAACTTTATGCAAAGTCACAAACACACAGATTGTAGCATGTAAATCATGATTTTTTAAATCATACTTACAATCCAAAAATCTGTCCTTAAAGATGGAAACAACTGAAACTTAATTACTGCAAAACATCTCCATATAAGTGGCAACTGGATGTTGAAATTCGTACAAAACTTGTTGTTGCTAAAAAACTGAAAGATAAACATGCACGATCAATTGCTTAACTAATCCCTTCTGTTCTCCTTTGTCATATCCTTGTGACTCGGATCCATCACTATGATGTGTTGGCTCATTATCGCTGATGATTTCTGAGAGAAAAGAAGAGATATGTTCTTGATCTTCTACATCAATGTCTTCATAATGATCAAATGAACGACGAGTCTTAAAATATATATCATAAAAACACTGTTGATTAGTCTCTCCAACAATGATATCTTTTAAAAATGTATCAGAAATAAGAGGATTTTCATAAGTATTTGGAACAACAAACTCATAACTATAATCGACGATAGCATGAATGCATTGCTGATCATCTCTTTGTTGAAAAGTAGAACTATATGTGATTCCATTAGTCAACAAGCCTTTATAATTTTCAAAATCTTCCTCCTCATCATTATATTTCTCAAATATTGGAACATCAAGATAAAGTACTAATGGTAAAGATGAAGATTTCTGCATATAATCATCAACAATATGATCTTGTAATAGATTTGAAACAACATCACCTTCTTCCTCATCATAATCAACCTTCTAATCTAAATTTGAAGCAACGGGTACATAAGGAGAAAGATAGTCCTCTTGTTGTTCCTCCTTAAAAATGGATGATCTCTGCAAATCCAGTTTCCCATGGTTGCTGCCATATCCTTGTGTATGCAAATCTAAAAGTTGAGGGTTGATTTTATTGATTTCAATTGGAATTTGACCAAAAGACCATTGATCATTGTGTTTTGTATCTAAAGCAACCAAATATTCAAATTTATAACAATCAGAAAAAATGGTAGTAGGAGAAACTTTGACTTCTTTATTATCCATTTCTAGTTCATGTTTATGGGAAAACACATCATCTTGAAGATCATTAGAGAGTTGATGAAGATTGTGAGGGAGGAATTCTTTTCTATCTATAATTTCAATCTCATCATGAAATTCATATTTCTCACAACAATTGTCAAATAAGAACTCATCTGAAAAGTACCTTTTGCAGTGCTCATTGAATACCTTGTGGAAATCCTTCAAGGATGAAATGATGGAAGGGGGTAATGAGAAATACCATTTACATGCATCCCCATCCAATGAATGCATGGAAATATTCATACAAACATTCTCATGTTGTAGATCCAGTAGATCCATGCACTCATGAAACTTAATGAGGTATTCTGCAGGATTTTCTTCTTTCCTCTCTCTGAAGATAGGCAAAAAATCTCCCCATTTTGTCAAATGAGGTACTAGATGTGGGAAACCAGGAATAACTAAAAAATTTAAAGGTGCAAACCTTCAAGCCAAAATAGCTTCCATGGCTATGGAATCTCGTATTAGTAAATTCACCAATAGGTTCTTCCTTCATGGAGTGGAGTCACCAGGTGAATGATGCAGTTTCTGATATGTGACCATCCCTTGTTCACCATCAAAGGCTGGATATGTTCAATGTCGTTCTCCCAGGGAAGATTTCATCACTTCCGTCCCTGGCAGTGATGCCAAAAATGTTATCACTCCAAGAGTCACTCCCAAACTGCAAATGAGAGTAAGCTTGGTAACATAGAAATGTAAATGGATTAAAATAGTTTGAATAGGTGGATCAACAAGAAAAGAGTAAAAGGGAGTACATCAAACTGCTACAAATACATTCCATTGGGCATGGAGTCATAACATTCTATAGATCACAAGCAATCAGGCTACCTACCAGAAAAAAAGATTATGCAAAGATGGATAGAAGAATAGAAGGTAAACAAAGAGAATAATATCCACATAACAAAGATCCTTTATGTAATATAGATTAAAGAGTGCTTGAACAATAATCTATGATTAACAAGTAGTTACCACAAATCCTTTGCAACTCATGAATTCACTAACCAAAGGCAACTTTTGATCTTCAAAATCTGTAAATATTACTCAAGCAAGATGATAATAAAGAATGGAAACAAGATAAAAAAATATGGTATCACAACTTTCATGAATCTTTAATGGCATAAATGCCTACAATAGATGCCCTCAAGCTTACAAATGAGCAACTCAACTGCTCCTCTAGATCTCTCCTCTCTTGGATCATGAATCCAACCTCTCTCCAAGAGCTCTCTCCTTAATTAAATAGAAAATAACATCCAAATATCCTTAGGAGGTTTAATCCCATCTCTTTCGTTGGATTCTAAGCCTTGGAGATAGGTGGCAACAATCAAAGAGACAAAAATCCAACAAACTGCTAATTTTCAGGAAATTGTTGGAAGTCTTTAATGAATTGTTTCCAACTCACTGCATGAGGTCTTAATGGAGCTAAAAATTAGGTGAAGGTGTCCCTTGACATATAACTGATCCATGAGAAGTCATTCGAACCCTCCTTGACAGCTGGCAACCTCCGAACAAGGCGAATATCCAATCAGCTATGCAAAACAAAGAATTGGAAGCACATTCCATAACGCACTGGTGTTTTAATTTTTTCTTTCAATTTACAAAATGGGCTAGGCTGAAATTTGGTCATCAAGTCAACAGGGATATCATCTTCCTCCACAAAAAATTTCAGAGAAACCCACTTCACAGTTTTTTTTATATGATCAAATTTTTTACAGTAACCGCTATAGGAAATTCTGTAGCGCCACTATAAAACAGTTCTGCACATTCCATAGCGCCACTCCTGAAATAGATTTGCAGATTCCGTAGTGCCAATGACTGTGAAATTTAAGAAATTCTCATATGGTAACTATACCAATAGCATAGTATGGCACCAATATTGGCCACTTGGCATTATGAATGACCAAAGAATTCTTGGCGCTACAAAATCTAAAAGCGCTACTGAATCCAAAAGCGCTACCAAATCACCAATTCCAAGAACACTACAAATCACAAGAGCAAGAGCATTGTGAAAACTCCTAATTCACCGGCACTGCGAAATGAACAAAATTGATACTGCAAATTCTTGTGCTAACACCATGCACCTGTTGAAAGCCTTTGGCAACAAGCTTGGCTTTGTATCTGCTAATCTGTCCATCCGCTGCGCTCTTGGTCCTGTAGACCCATATGCATCTGAAAAGTTTCCTCCCAAAAGGAAGGGGAACTAGATCCCAAGTCTAGTTCTCTAGGATGGAGTTGTTGATCAATATGGATGTCAGTAGCTTCCCACCTATTCCAATTGGTTCATTTTGGCAGTTTTCGAGTTTGGCAATTTTTTTCCTAGTTTTCGGGTCCCTGACTTGCGGGGTCGTTTTGAGGCCCTAAACAACATTTTTAGGGCTCGCCATAGTTGGAAATGACCTTTGATAAATAGAAGAAAAATGTGTAGTCCTCAGATAGACCTTTCCAACAGGCTATCGTGTGCATAAAACAAAGATTGTATGCAAAAGTTACGACCCCGGGAAGTCGATGTACTAACTTACCTAAACATGGCCCACATGACTTTTGGCGCTTCATTTCCTAGGGTTAGGTTTTTGGATGTCTAGGGTTTTTGACATTCCTGTTTATTGTAAAAATTCCTTCAGAGCCTCATTGTATCATCTTCTTGTGAATGAGCGCAACCATCACATCTCTTCTCAGAGATAAGTCACCACCATTCCAACAAGCTTGTTTTCCATTGCATTTTACAGTTTCAACTTAT
>JASDQU010680575.1:17043-30781 GCA_032191745.1 Picea mariana
TTACCACAAATCCTTTGCAACTCATGAATTCACTAACCAAAGGCAACTTTTGATCTTCAAAATCTGTAAATATTACTCAAGCAAGATGATAATAAAGAATGGAAACAAGATAAAAAAATATGGTATCACAACTTTCATGAATCTTTAATGGCATAAATGCCTACAATAGATGCCCTCAAGCTTACAAATGAGCAACTCAACTGCTCCTCTAGATCTCTCCTCTCTTGGATCATGAATCCAACCTCTCTCCAAGAGCTCTCTCCTTAATTAAATAGAAAATAACATCCAAATATCCTTAGGAGGTTTAATCCCATCTCTTTCGTTGGATTCTAAGCCTTGGAGATAGGTGGCAACAATCAAAGAGACAAAAATCCAACAAACTGCTAATTTTCAGGAAATTGTTGGAAGTCTTTAATGAATTGTTTCCAACTCACTGCATGAGGTCTTAATGGAGCTAAAAATTAGGTGAAGGTGTCCCTTGACATATAACTGATCCATGAGAAGTCATTCGAACCCTCCTTGACAGCTGGCAACCTCCGAACAAGGCGAATATCCAATCAGCTATGCAAAACAAAGAATTGGAAGCACATTCCATAACGCACTGGTGTTTTAATTTTTTCTTTCAATTTACAAAATGGGCTAGGCTGAAATTTGGTCATCAAGTCAACAGGGATATCATCTTCCTCCACAAAAAATTTCAGAGAAACCCACTTCACAGTTTTTTTTATATGATCAAATTTTTTACAGTAACCGCTATAGGAAATTCTGTAGCGCCACTATAAAACAGTTCTGCACATTCCATAGCGCCACTCCTGAAATAGATTTGCAGATTCCGTAGTGCCAATGACTGTGAAATTTAAGAAATTCTCATATGGTAACTATACCAATAGCATAGTATGGCACCAATATTGGCCACTTGGCATTATGAATGACCAAAGAATTCTTGGCGCTACAAAATCTAAAAGCGCTACTGAATCCAAAAGCGCTACCAAATCACCAATTCCAAGAACACTACAAATCACAAGAGCAAGAGCATTGTGAAAACTCCTAATTCACCGGCACTGCGAAATGAACAAAATTGATACTGCAAATTCTTGTGCTAACACCATGCACCTGTTGAAAGCCTTTGGCAACAAGCTTGGCTTTGTATCTGCTAATCTGTCCATCCGCTGCGCTCTTGGTCCTGTAGACCCATATGCATCTGAAAAGTTTCCTCCCAAAAGGAAGGGGAACTAGATCCCAAGTCTAGTTCTCTAGGATGGAGTTGTTGATCAATATGGATGTCAGTAGCTTCCCACCTATTCCAATTGGTTCATTTTGGCAGTTTTCGAGTTTGGCAATTTTTTTCCTAGTTTTCGGGTCCCTGACTTGCGGGGTCGTTTTGAGGCCCTAAACAACATTTTTAGGGCTCGCCATAGTTGGAAATGACCTTTGATAAATAGAAGAAAAATGTGTAGTCCTCAGATAGACCTTTCCAACAGGCTATCGTGTGCATAAAACAAAGATTGTATGCAAAAGTTACGACCCCGGGAAGTCGATGTACTAACTTACCTAAACATGGCCCACATGACTTTTGGCGCTTCATTTCCTAGGGTTAGGTTTTTGGATGTCTAGGGTTTTTGACATTCCTGTTTATTGTAAAAATTCCTTCAGAGCCTCATTGTATCATCTTCTTGTGAATGAGCGCAACCATCACATCTCTTCTCAGAGATAAGTCACCACCATTCCAACAAGCTTGTTTTCCATTGCATTTTACAGTTTCAACTTATATCCTTATTGAATAGAAACCAATTTTACTGTATCTCTATTATTCAATGCTAAGCATATTTTAATAATTTGTATTCATTTCGTTCTGCTCATAAAATCTGGATCAGTGGTATCAGAGCAGTCTGCTCCTTGTCGTTTTAATCCATGTCCCCAACGAGGTCAGGGTACAAATAATTGGGTCTCGAGCTTGTTTCTCTTGAGGACAAAATCTCTCGCACGCCCAAACGACATCTCATAGCAAGAGAAAAGAAATATGACAGGACATGAGATCCTTTCAAAATTTTTCTTGAGGAAGCCCTCGCGCAACATAGGAATGAGATGATGTATAGTTTCCTGCAAATCCTTCGCTGGCTACCAACATGCGACACATCTTCCTCGAGCAGAGGCACCGCCCCCTTCAAGGTACAAATGAACTTCGATATTCATATATTTGAAGGTAAGATAGACACAGATGCTGTAGAAAAGTGGTTGAATCTACTAGAAGGGTATTTTTTTGTCCATAACTTTTCAAATAGAGAAAAAATTACTTTTGCGCTCCTCAAAGTCGTTCCCCATGTCAAAGATTGGTGGGAAACTTTTTGTGAGAAAAAGGAAATAGAGGAACCCTCATTATTTATAGTCATGACCAATTGGGAATCCTTTAGTGATGCTATTAAGGGACAATACTACCCTGTCAGAAGTTATGACGACTTGTATACCAAATGGACCACACTGTGGCAAGAAAGAGACCAAGCAGTGCGAGATTTCACAAATATCTTCCATACCCTGCGCACCAAGTTGGGCATCAAATATTCAGAGTGACATCTTGTGCTTAAGTATCGCGATGCTATGCATAGATACACCCAGATTGAAATGAAATTTCTGGACATATCATCCTTGGGCACGGGCTATTGATATGCCGTCAAAATTGAGCAGAAGCTCAAACAAAAGACGCGACAATTTGGGCCTGGGAACCCCTCGTAGAAAAACCTAGGAAAGGGCGGCCCCAAACTATATAAAAAAGGACATAACAAAGATGGAAAAGTATCAATAAAACCAGTCCAAGCCGCAAGAAAAGAAAGACACCAGAAATACAAAGAAGGATACCAGGAAGTGGTGCGAATTCCATAAGATCCCTTGGCATAACACTGTTGATGGTCGCTCAAAGCAGTCGCTGGTGGCCAAAGTGAAAGCCTCTAAATCAGATGTGGGTTTGAACTTTGAGTCATAACCAAAAAGGGAAAGACAAATCATTGACACAGAACCCAATGCCACCATTTCTACCACCAAGATCCAGCCTGGTGAACCAGACGAGCCAGAAGAAGGCAAGTGCCTTTTCCATTTGAAGATGTGGGTAAAAGGCACCCCACTGCACTTCATCATTGATAGTGGTAGCCAAAAGAACCTCATCTCAGCAGAGGTAGTTAAGCGACTGGCCCTGTTGACAATGCTGCACCCACAACCCTACACCATTGGATGGCTCTTCCAAGGAAGCGATCTTTGCGTCAGCCAACAATGTCGACTGTCATACGGCATAAAACCCTTCAAAGACGAGGTATTGTGTGATGTTTTTCCTCTCGAAGTTTGTAATGTTATTTTGGGCCAACCTTATTTATGGAAACATCATGCTGTATATGATTCTAGGTCTCGTAGTGTTATTATTACTTTGAACAGGAAACTATATAGGATACCCGAGGCAATCCCTCCTAGTGCTATTTCCTTTATATTTGCCAAGCAAAGTAGGAAGTTCATCTCTCAGATTGAGAAATTTGTCTTCTTCTTGATTCAAACTCAGAGTAAGAAAAAGATCGCAACCACATCTAGGGCCTCCATGACCGATCTCTCCACACAACAGAAGCAAGTGGATAAGGTCATGGAAGAATAATAAGATATTTTCTCCTCTCCTACCGGGTACCTCTGCACTGCCAGGTCAAGCATCCCATTGATCTGACCCTAGGTGCATCACTACCCAATGGGTCGATCTACCATTGCTCTCTATTAGAAAATGAGGAGATCAAGAGGTAGATCTAAGAACTGCTCCACAAGGGGTACATCTGTCCCAACTCATCACCTTGTGGGTGCCCAATCATACTGGTGTAGAAGAAAGACGAGACCTGGAAACTCTTCATTGATTACTGGGCCCTGAATAAAATCACAGTCTGGAACTGGTACCCGATTCCCTGAATCGACGACCTCCTTGAAAAGATCATTGGGGCCAAATATGTCAGTAAGATTAATCTGAAGTCTAGCTACCACCAGGTCCCAATAGAACAGACATATGTATGGAAGACTGCCTTCAAGTCAAAAGGTCTTTTTTAATGGTTGGTCATGCCCTTTGGTTTGACAAATGCTCCAACAATTTTTATGAGGACGATGGACAATATCCTGCGACCTTTCACCAGTGCTTTTGTAGTGGTGTATATGGATGACATATTCATCTACAACAAGACTTGGGTGGAACACTTGCAACATATTCAACAGGTTCCCCACATCCCGTGACAACACAAACTATATGCAAACTTGGAAAAATGCTTCTTTAGCATGGACAGGGTCCATTACTTAGGATACATCATTGATCAACATGGTGTGCATGTGGATCCAGCTAAGATCTAGGTCATCCTTAACTGGCCAACCCCAACCACACTCACTGAGCTTTGGAGCTTCTTGGGCCTCACCAAGTTTTATCACAGGTTCGTGTTGGGATTCTCTCATATTGCATGGGCCCTAAGCCAAGTAACCAGGGGTGGAAGTAAGAAAAAATTTGTGGGGCCTATCCTAACAAAAATCCTTCGATGACTTGAAGTAGGGTTTGTGCTCATCACCAGTACTTTCATTACTGGACTGGCAACATCCCTTTGAGGTCGAGATGGATGATTTAGACTATGCTTTGGGTGCCATTCTCACTCCACATGACCAACCCATGGCGTATCATAGTGAGACACTATCAGATGTTGTTCGTAAGTACCATACTTATGACCAATAAATGTACTCCATTGTGCAAGCCTGCTGCCATTGGAGACATTACATTATGGGGAAGGAGACAATCATCCACACTGATCACAAGCCACTACAGTTCATGCAGACCCAAGGCAAATTGCAGAATGACCGCCATCATAAGTAGTCCACATACTTACAATAGTTCCACCTCAACATCAAGTATAGAATAGGAATTACCAACCGAGTTGCTGATTTCCTTAGCCGACCTCCAGTCACGACACTCACCATAGTGCTAGATTCTTGCAGCCTTGAGACCTCCGGATGGCCCCACCTCTATGACACAGACCCCGAAATTTCCACGACCTACCAAATTTTGGGAGAAAAATCAGTGGTCGCTAATTTCCATCTTCAGGATGGGCTATTGTGCCGTTTGGGCCATCTCTTCGTTCCATCAAGTGAGCACATGAAGCTGATTTGGGAAGTTCACTATAGTCAGGTGGCATGACACTTTGGCATCGAAAGGGCAGTGGCAGTGCTGCAGAAACATTTCTACTAGCCGAAACTTCGATAGGATGTTAGCAAGTATATCATGTCCTGCACCACCTGTGCTATTTCCAAACTGACCACTAAGAAACAAAGCTTGTACACCCCTCTGCCTACTCCTGACAAGCCATGGGAATCCATCTCAATGGACTACATGTCGGGCCTCCCGTCTACCAAGAGGGGAAATGACTATGTTTTTGTGGTTGTTGATCACTTTTCCAAGATGGCGATTCTGGCCGCTTGCAAGAAGAACATCATCATAGAGGCCACTTCCAAGCTCTTCTTTGAACGCGTCTGGGTACACTTTGGGATCCCAAAAAATATTGTCTTAGATTGGGACAGTTGGTTCCTCAACACATTCTGGTCTAGCCTCTGGTCACTGCTGGATACCAAGCTCACCAAATCCACTGCCTTCCACCCCTAGACAGATGGCCAAACTGAGGTCATCAATTGGATGATCGTACATATCCTGTGCATGTAAAATTCCAAGCACCATCTCACATGGGATGAGAGTCTTCCCTATTTCCAACATAGCTACAACCGAGCCCTGAATAGCTCAAATGGCCACAACCCCTTTTAGGTGGGATTGGGATTCCAACCATTGGGCCCCATGGATGTTGTACTACCCCTAGAGACCACCTCGGATGACTCATCCCCTGCTCCACCAGAAGATGAAAAAGCCACTCGGTTCATTGAGTGGATCCAACACATCTGCCAACAGGTTCAGGATATTTTATAGAAGTCCAATGCCAAGTACAAGTAGCGCCATGATCAACACCGGGTGCCACATAAGTTTCAGGTGGGCAACAAAGTTTGGTTGTACTTGCAGAAAGAACACCTTACAGGGCCCCATCGGAAGATTTACCCACTCTGGTATGGGTCATACACCATCACCAAGGCTATGGGTGACAATGCTTTTGCGCTCAACATTCCCCCTTTCCTTGGCCTGCACCCAGTCTTCAACGTGGCTCTCCTTCAACCATATTTCCCACCATTATTGGACACCTCAGAGATAACGAAGTAGTTGACACCAACAAAGCTCAACCTTGAATGCATGCAATAGGAATCCAGTGATCATATTGTGTACACTCATATCAAGGTCACCAGACATCAAAGGATCCAACTTTATCGAGTTGTCAAAACAGGGCAACTCCTACAACAAGGCAACTGGCTCACCCGGGGCCAAATTCAACAAAAAATTCCTCATATGATGGGGGAACCAAACAAAATGAAGAAAATTTATTCCTAAGGGGGGAGGATTTATCCATATGGCTGTCGATGGCCTCCCACTTATTCCAACTGGTTCATTTTGGCAGTTTTCAAGTTTGGCAGTTTGTTTTCTTGATTTTCGGGTCCCTGACTCACGGGGCCATTTTGAGGCTCTAAATAACGTTTTTAGGGCTCACCATAGTCAGAAATAGACCTTTCAAATGGGATATCGTGCACCTAAAATGAATATTGTATGCAAAAGTTACGACCCCGGGAAGTTGATGTACTAACTTACCCAAACAAGGCCCACATGACTTTTGGCGCTTCATCTCCTAGGGTTAGGTTTTTGGATGTCTAAAGTTTTTGACATTCCCGTTTATTGTAAAAAGGCATTCAGAGCCTCATTGTATCATATTCTTGTGAATGAGCACAACTGTCACATCTCTTCTCAGAGATAAGCCACCACCATTCCAGCAAGCTTGTTTTTCGCTACATTTTACAGTTTCAACTTATTTCCTTATTGAATAGAAAACTAGTTTTACTATATCTCTGTTATTCTGTGTTAAGCATATTTTAATAATTTGTATTCATTTCATTCTAATCATAAAATACAGATCAATTTTACTCCTCTTGCATGGCGTATTCCCAAAAGGGATTTCCAACAGCCTCGTCATAAGACTGTGGATATAAAGAATGAACCAATAAAAGATGCCTGGAAGGCAATGGTTCAGTGGTAGTGAGTGCAACAGGAAGCTCCTCGAAATCGGATCGAGTCCTCCTAGGATCAGCTGGATCACCAACGAGATCACCTGCATCCTGAAGAGTAGTCTATGACCACTTCTGCCTTTGTTCTGTCTCTACAACTGCATCTATATACTTTGACTCTGCATTTGACTGTACTGACTCTTTATCTGAATCATTTGAGTCCTCTGAATCAGAACTCTCATCTAAAGAAGAGTCGGCATGTGCATGCTCATCATCTCAGATAACTGGAAGAATGAAGGTGTCTACATGTGGCTGCTAAGGTACATGCGAGACACTTTCCTCGAATTGGACACTTCACTCAATGATGAGGCGGTCTGAGGAAAGATCAATAAGTCTATATCCCTTCACACCGTCGAGGTATCCAACAAAAATACACTCAATGCTCTGTGGATCAAGTGCCTTCCTCTTTTGAGAGGGAATCCGGGCCCATGCACGTGAACCGAAAATAAAAAAGTAGGTCACTTCCGATTTGAGGCTGCTCCAAGCCTCATAGGGGATCTTATCCTTGACAGATCTACGGGGAGATATGTTTTGGATGCATGTTGCACAATTAAGTGCTTCGGCCCATAGTTTCTGTGGTAGTGACTTTGCATGAAGCATGCAAGAAGCCATCTTCTTTAGAGATCTATTTTTTCGCTCAACAACTCTATTTTGTTGCGGAGTATAGGGAACTGTATGATGCAACTGAATCCCTGCATCATGGAAATGATTATGGATCTCATGATTGACATAATATCCCCTGATATCAGTTCATAGGAATTTGATTTTCTTTTCGGACCGTGTCTCAACTAGGGCTTTGAAATATTTGAGGTGATGAAAGACCTCAGATTTTTACCTGAGAACATAAATCCATGTAAAACATGAGAAATCATCAACAAAAATGAGAAAAAACCTCGCTTTGTTGATATATGGATGCGGAAAAGGACCCATAAGGTCACTATGGATCAGATCTAAAGGTGCAAAAAGCTCTCTGAGACTTTCCTTTGTCGAATTTCTCTTGAGGGTGTTTTTCAAGAACACATCCCTCACATACTCCCTTGGAGAAATGGATGTCTGGTAGACCATCAACCAATATTTGCTTGCTAAGCTGTTGCATATATCTGAAATTAAAATGTGCAAACCTTTCGTGCCATATCCTACTAGTTTCATCAGCATGGGTAAGTAGTAAAACAAAGTCTGGTTCAATAAATTCAGAAAATGTATACAATCTAGATTGATGATTTACCTCACCGGTAGCAACCTTGGAGTTGGTTTGCATGTCATAGATGCCCATGACATTTGGTGTGAATATGAGTTTCTTTTCGGTGCCATAATTTGTCATATGATACACAGAGAGAAGATTGACAGAAAGTTTGGGAATGTGTAGCACATTCTCGAAGCTTTCGTTGGTGAGTTCAATCCTTCCTTTAATGGTGACTTCGACTGAAGAGTTGTTCCCCATCAGAATAGGAGGAACTTTGCATGCATCCAATGAAGAATAGTCTGTTTTTGAGGCAGCCATGTGATGTGATGCTCCTAAATCTACGATCCAAGCATCGATAGAGGAGTTGATGGCAATCAAGGCATGGATAGAATTGCCTTTCTTGGGATTTCGATCTTCTGGATTCTTCTTCTTGTCACCCTCGAGGATACGATATCCAAGGTTGTTTTGCTGAAGTATTTGATTCATTAGATCTATTTGTTTTTCAATGCATGTAGATTCTGGATAGAATCCTTTGTGACAATATGTGCATTTCTCCCCTTTTCTTCCTTTTCCCCTTTGGATCCGAAGGCATCAGTGAAGGGTTTTGGGTACCCTTCCTTCTTCAGATTTGCATGAGATTTCCTTTTTCCTTTATCTTTAGATTTATGATATTTATGGCTGCCATATTGCACAGTATGTGCATGCGCTTTTGGGCCTTTGATTTTTCCCATGTTGATGAACTTGGTTTTTTCTTGTGTCAGGGATTCAATAAAGTCCTTAAGAGAAGGAATATTCTAGGTGGCTCCAGAGGAGAATATGACTAAATGGAATGTGGAAACAAACACATATAATTCAAGACCATGTTTAGAGAGAATGGTGAGAACCATTTGTTTCTCCTCCTTATATTTATCAACCCTGCAAGCTTTGATTTGCAACAATAAATCCTTGAATTTTATAAATAAATATTGGATATTGTCGAAGCTTTTTGGATCCAATGTGAGCAATTCCACCTCCATCATGTGTGGGGCAGACCCTCTCCCTCTCTCTCCTTTGGGGCTGCATGACCTCCTGATCTAGGATCATTCAAACACCTAAGTCTAATTGACTCTTCGACTCCCTACTAGAACCAAAATATACTCTATCATAGGTCCTTGTTT
The DNA here is from genome assembly GCA_032191745.1 of Picea mariana. Classification (NCBI taxonomy): domain Eukaryota; kingdom Viridiplantae; phylum Streptophyta; class Pinopsida; order Pinales; family Pinaceae; genus Picea; species Picea mariana. The sequence continues at coordinate 26,584 of JASDQU010680575.1, forward strand.
CTCCAAAGTGCGGGTTCTATCAACCTCGTGGATCTCTTCTTGGCACTTTGAAGAAAGCTGGCGGTGACACTATTTCTTTGTGCCAGGCCCTTTCTATCATGGTACCTCAGGCTATGTCTCGAGGCTAAACCACAAAAGCACTTCGGGCTTCGGGCTTCGACTTGTTCCATAAAATCCAACTCCTACGTACCATAATTTCGAATCAATGAACTCAAATGGCGTGAGGATCAATGGTCCCCATCCCTCCTTTCGCTCAATGTCTGTGATCTATTCGGACTCCGAACTTCGGGAGTCTCTTGCTATCCTCCTCCGATATCTCCCAGAGTACCACTTCTACGAAATGTGTGGATCTCTTCCACGTGTTTCTTCCAGATCCAATGGTATGGATTCAAACCGCTCTTCATGACTTCGCAAAGAATTTTGTTTGCCCTTGGCAAACCTCCCAGAGCTCCAAATCCTTGATCTCCTAATCTCTTGCCACCTATATCCTCATGACGATGGATAATTCTTACTTCCTTTCAGACTTCGGCAAGTCCTCGACCCTCTTGCACACTTAGCACAATTTATTGCCTGAGACTTAGAATGTTCTTGGTCCTTCTTCTGCACTCCTTGCAGAGTTCTCCACTAGTTCTCCCAATATTTCTCTACTTGAAACCTTGAAGACTCTCGGTTCTCTTACATCATTCTGCGGACTTTCTAGTGCCCTCCTGAAATTTTTTTTCTTCCTCCCGAGCTTGTAATATGAACTTACTTTAATCTTGGCGCACTCCTTGTGCTCGCTTCATCCTTATGACGAATTCTCCCTGAGCCCTTCCAGAAGTATTAAGGCATCTCCTTTGCTTGGATGATGAACACTTGCAAAACCTTCCTTCCTCAGAGTGTTCAAAAACCCTGGGATTCTCTCACTATCTCCAACACTTCAGATAGTGTTTCCCCTGTGCACACTCACACTAGCTCAATTCCCTCCTGGCAGAGTCTTACAGAGTGTTCAGTAACTATACGCTGCGCTTCCTACCACATAATTTTTATTTCCAAGGTATTCAAGAACCTTGAAATTCTCCTCCGAGTCTATGGATTATCTTGGTGTGCCCTCCTGGAAGCTTCTCTTCTGACTCGAATGATTTCAGACACACACTCCTTGTGTTGGCTCACAAAGTCTCAAGTCTCTGTCACACACTCCTTGCACTTAGCCCAGAGAACCAAAACTAACCCGACACACTCACAGATAGAAGATTATAATTCTATCCCTGCAGACGATTTCTAACATACACTTACAGTATAAACGCATATGCACGACATTCAAAACTAAGCATCCATTACACAAAAATTGGCAAACAAGAAAATATGTTACTTTCTATTAATGGTGGAATGTCCATTACAATATGTGAGTCCGGACTACGACTGAGTCTCGGCTCTCAACAATCTCCAATTCTACTATCTCCTACTTCCTACCGACAACAATACAAGAGTTCATACAAGAGGGGATCGATGAGCTTCCCTCCAAGATAAGCTAGTGGTGTCTAATCACCATTCAAAATGCCTGTCTAATGAGGAAGATTACAATCATAAAATCTAATCCGAATTAGATGCATATCACTCCTACCATCAACCACTTATGGTGACCTCATCTATAGCTTGTGCAAAGTCACAACTTGGCTCTACCAGCCTGAAAACATTAATTTCCTTAATCACGATTTAGATTTTGAAGGAAAAATGAGAGGTCAAATCCTCTCCCTTCCTTGAATGCACACCAATCATGCTAATAAGCTGACACGTGTTGAGGTGGAGTGATGATCCTGCATCATACTCCATGGCTACGAAAATTCATGAGCTCCTTCTCATGAGATTCCCAACTTTGTTGAAATCCTCCTGGATCCCAAAATTTATCCTGGAGTTGTCCTTCTGCTCCTCTGATCCATTGCTGCTACTGCTGCATCTTCCCTGCTGCTCATGCATGTTCTCCTCTGTACAACTCTTCCTTGCTGACCATTTCTTCTACCGACCTTAACATCAACTCCCTTATCTCTTGTATCACTTCTTCCAACTGCTTCATCGACTGGTTCTCCTTGTGCAGTCTTCTCGAATACAAATCTTCATGATGTTCTATGGGTAGATCTTCCTGAGCTCCCATACTACTCTCATCCCTTGTGACGCTGACTATCCACTCTGTTGTAGACTCCAATTCTGCAGTATTGTTACTGAACGATTGTTCAACTACCTCCTTTGAGAGACTAACTCCTATCAGTTCTTCTGATGGTCCCCTTCCAACTTCCTCCAGTTGCAACTCGTGTTGGCATGTCTCTTCTGGCATGGATATCTCATGGCAGCCATCTTCTGGCTTGTTCAACCAATCCTCCATCATTTTCAACTCCATCTCCCACTGAGTGAGGGATTCAACTGGGTTCTCCTCTCCCGTTGGGCCAGACTTCAATACCTGCTCCTTCTCCTCCATGACATTCTTATCTTGTTGTCCTTCTATTGCATATGCAACACTTGTGCTTGCCTCTCCTCGGATACCTGGTAGGAATATCTGGATTCCCCCAATGATCAGAAAACTCCTCTGACCTTTCTCCTCTATGAAAGAAGTTTTCAACTTGTCATCGGCTTCATTCACATGGCTCACATTTACACATGAATCTTTATATGGATGAGGCCTTTCTTCTGCCTCCTCTCCATCTATCAACAACCCTTGCTGACATGAAATCTTCAGCTGATATCATCTCTTCTCCCTTGCCCATATGGAAAACCGGAACATCTCCTCTTCTCTCCTGGAAGTTTACGAGATCAACTGATCCCTTCTCATTTCCCACCTAGCAACCTACGAGACCTTTCCCAAATCTCTTTCCCTCGCCACTTAGGTTTTTGGCATATATCAACCACCTTTTTAACACCTGTTACTGCCTCCTAGCCAACAACTTCTAAAAAAGCCACTTGGATGTCCTTTTCAAAGGCCACCCGTACCTACAATGTACCTTTTCCTCCTGCTGCATTTTAAATGCTAGCTTCTCCATCTCTGCTCGAATTTCATTGAGCTCCTTGTCCATCTCCACTTTGCTTCTTTACGAGCATTATTCTCCTCGACCACACTATTCCCTCCATCGACTATCTTGCTTCTCTTGTATCCTACTTGGCTATTTACCATCTGTTGCGCACCTCACAACAATTTCTACAAAGCATCACACTCTATCTCCTTGCCTACATAAATCAATTATGTGGCTCTGATACGACTCTGGTATTAGAGTATCTTCTTTATCTCGTTCTTCCTGCTCGAGAATAAAACCTCGCTCTGATACCACTCTGGCACAGACTCTCCCCCTCTCTCTCCTTCGGAGCTACGCGACTTCCCAGTCTAGGATCATTCAAACACTTGAGTCTAATTGACTCTTCGACTCCCTGCTGGAACCCAATATACTTTATCATAGGTCCTTCTTTCTCCAAAGTGCGGGTCCTCTCAACCCAACGAATCTCTTCTTGGCCCTTTGAAGAAAGCTGGCGGCGACACTAATTCTCTGTGCCAGGCCCTTTCTATTATGGACCTCGAGTTGTGTCTCAGGGATAAACCAAAAAAGGGCTTCGGGCTTCAAGCTTCAACTTGTTCCACAACAACCAACTCCTATGTCCCCAAACTATGAATCAACGAACTCAAATGGCACGAGGATCAACGGTCCCCGTCCCTCCTTTCGATCGATGACTGCGATCTATTCAGACTATAGCCTTCGAGAGTCTCTCGCTATCCTCCTCTGATATCTCCCGGAGTACCACTTCTTCAAAATGTGCAGATCACTTCCACGCGTCTCTTCTAGATCCAATGATTTGGATTCAAATCGCTCTTCACAAATTCGTGAAGAATTCTGTTTTCCCTTGGAAAACCTCCCGGAGCTACAACTCCCAGATCTCCTGATATCTTGCCACATGTCTCCTCCCAACGATGGATAATTCTTCCTTCCTTCAGGACTTCGATAAGTCCTCGACCCTCTTGAGCACTTAACACAATTTCCTGCCCGAGTGTTAAGGTCCTAACCTGCACATAGGTAGATCAATGCATTCGGATGTAATAAAGGTCAATATTAATAAGGCCTTTCAATAAAATAGAATAAGGCGGATGTAAGAAGACCTAATAGAAGCTTCTGCTTCTAGAAGGATCTTCCTCTAGATGCTTCTCTTAATAGACATATTTAGTATAAATAAGGGTCGAGGG
>JASDQU010680575.1:37738-50272 GCA_032191745.1 Picea mariana
AATCAAGGGTAATGCACCAGTATGGTGATGATCCCAAGGCAAGTGAGCATTATCATGGTGATGATACCAATATTTCATGGTGACAAAACCAATGCAACATCTAGACTCAACTCAACTAGTCAAACTGAAGTGTTAATTGAAGATAATATTCTCCAGGTGGAATATTCTCCCCAAAATATAGGAGACTGGATAATGACTAATTATGATTAATAAACAAGGAAAAATGTTAAGAAAAATAAATCCTAGGTGTGTGTGAAGTAACTCCAACACCACTACCCTGGTTTGGTGACCACATACGTGGTAATGTAATACCGCTACATGCACATGGTCATAATAGGTTGGCTTGTGATGAGACCTCCTATCCATCAACAGATCCACCCAGTAGAAACCCATCCTAAAGGGAAATCAACTTACTAGGGCACCGTGTCACCCTTCTAGTTTTGAATGAGACAAAGAGTATAATTTCCAAGAAAACATCATGAAATGAAGAAGGATTCGATACAACATGTTCAAGTGCTTCAAAAATTAGAGTGATACATACCATGATACCCAAACTCATTACCTCATGGAGAAAGACTCACTGCTACTTCAGGACCAGGCTCGTGTGATGGATACTACTGCTGGTCATACGTGGACTGCACTGAAGAAAAGAGGGGCCCTCTGGGGCCATGCTCAAGTCACCTGGCTCTCAGTACTCCATGTCTAGGCCCCGTGGGCATCGATACGTAATCTCCTTAGTTGTCCCTAAGCTCAGGGATAACATGTACCAAACTACTTACACGCTAGGTTACCTAAACAGTCAAAGCACCAACGCCCCTTTGTATTTTATGTGTGTTAATTGGTAAATATTGCAAATTTTTAAGTTTCTTTAGTTGCAAGCACCTAATCTTTTTGACACGTCGTGTTTTCTTAAGTTCCCCTATAGTGTTTCATTGTTCTCACTCTTTCATTTGAAATTTATAAGTTCTAATTGCAATATGTGAACAAATAGTCTATAAGTCTATGTAGTAATAAAGAGCCAATGAAAAATTTTCCTAGTTTCTGATATTTTACTAGAGAAATTGAAGATAGCATACAATATACTTAAAAGTGTGTGTACTAGTAGGTGTGCTATACTACAATTATTTTATGCAATCATCATTTTTTTTGAAATATTGCTAGTAGTCTGAGTAATCCTGCAATGAAAACTCCATATATTTTTTATTTATCTTTTATGACGAGAATATTTAATTTTTAATAAAAAAAAAGGAATAAAAGAGATACAACTTTAATTTACAAAAAAATAAAAAATAAAGATTTACCTTAAAAAAGAAAAATCAATCATGTTTGCAATGATGTTTTGAAACTTCATTCTTGATATAAATGTGCGTAGGATATTATATGAACATAATGAAGATCTCCGTGTTTTTAAATATCAAAGATAGAATATTTGAAATTATATATGTAAGTTGTGACTATGAGGAGCTAATTATCTTTGAAGGTAAGAAAATTAAAATATTTTTCTTGAATGAAGTTATGATATAGATAGAGTTATGTTGATTCAACATAACTTTTAGAAATGATATTTTTACTATTATGTGAATTTCACTCAAATTGTAGTAAAGCATGAACTATGTCATGCTCAATTCAATATGCCTATGATATACGAACATGACATTGTTCAATTCACAAGTTTGTCCAAATGTGATCAATGATATATTTTTATTTCTGTAAAAACATGTGTTATTTCTTGCATTTCTAGTGATTGCATATATTGTTGTAGCAATATGGTCTTTTGATTCTTTGCATGGATGTCAATGTTGAAATCATCAATTACTATAAAGACATGATCACTTTGTACCGGTTTGTTTTTTTCTACTGAGATTGTGTCAACTATTGTTGAAATAGACGTTAAGGTGCAACATAGATGTTGAATATGCAAATTGATTTTTGAGCATATATATTTGACACAATGAGTTCAACTTTATCATTGCAATAACTTTTTGTTGTATTTATTTCTATAGTTTTTCTATACAAGTAAGAACTCCACGCTGTAACATCCCGCTCTTGCGGCACTTGATGTGACTTATTTTTTTAGGACACTTGCATGCAAGTGATTCGGTTCATTATATGATTGTCTATTTCGCTTATGGATTCTGATGATGAGATTGTGGATTATGAAGTTATATTATGTTATTTATGTATAGACAGGTGCTATTGACTGGTTTTTCCTGAGTGTGCAAGACTCTTGATAGATTGAGGATGTCGATGGCATTGATGGACCTCCTTGGACTCTGGATCGATTCAGGGAGTGGACTTTATATGGTTTGAGTATTCTGTTATTGCACATGTGACATATGACTGGGTATATTGTGATGTTGTTTATGGATCATTGACATGTTTTGTTGATGGATGCAGGATGACGATTGATTTCTAATCAAACTCACATTAGGAGTAAAGGGGCCATGCACAAAAACCAAAGATATTGAGGGAGAGGTGTGGCAGTAGCCCTGCCATAACCTACTAACATTTCCACCATGGCTCAAACTGTAGGTTAACGATTACCTAGTTCGAGAGATCCACGATGCCGTGAGAGAAGATTGAGATAGTCTTTCATGAAGATTCTAAGGGGCACACAATAAGGTAAGGTCCTTATTACTTACATGCCCTTAATCTCCCCAAGGTCGCCTGATGGAGTATTGACTCCAAGGGTTGGACAACTACCAAAATCATTCAAAAGGCGAGTGACACCCTTGGAGCATGTAATGCGTCTTGAAGGGCACATCGCATAAATGAAACATGAAAAAAGGAAAGTGGCACCCTTGGAGCACATAGTGCATCTTGAAGGGCACACCACGGTTTTTAAACATAGGTGAGTCAATGAACCTAGGTGCCTAGAAAACAATATCTTACCTTGACATGGTCAGCTTTAAAATAAATGTTGTATGAGTAAATCATATTAATTATAATTTTTTTTCCCTTAAAAATTGCTAAGCCTAGTTGAAATTAAAGCCAAGGTCTAAGTAGGATATGATGACTAAAAATTAATTAAGCAATTAATATAGGGGGATGAAGAAAAATCAAATTTAAAATTTAAAGGAGAAATAAATTATCTAAAAAAAAGTTTAATTGTTGTTTATGTGCAAAACTTGCTAAATTAGAACTTAGACAAAAAGGAGAAATTAAATGCAAAATGAATGTGGAACATAAAAATGAATCTAGTCTAGAGAACTTTCCTAATTAGAACTCAACTAATTTTTAAGAAAGACGCCGATCATTAAAGGAAATCGAGGGAATAAAGGGACAACAATGAGTGTTTTTAGGAACGCTTTTAGGTGGGTGAGAGAAATTGACAATACATTTAATTAATTAAAAGGGTTTTCTGATGCAACTAAGGGATCATGTGACAAGTGTACGGGGTAGAGTTTTTCCTAATTAATTTTTAATAAAACGAATTTAACGTGCAATTGGAAAGTGTTTCTTAGAATAACTCTATAAAATTAATGGGGGAGATGAGGAAATGATCACGACTGGTATGCGTAAGGTTATGCTGCCGGATTTTTCTTGACTGATTTTTCTTGTGGGAGTTGGGATACCCAACTTGAATAGAGAGTGGTAGCTTGACCTTGTGATGCGAGCTGGGAGCTAGCTTTCTCTGGTTTGTGTGCGTGGCCCCTTTGCATCTCGGGGGGCTAAGGGGAGAGAAGAGTACCACTAGCGTTCGCTGGGAGGTATCGATGAAGTCTCATCGATTGGCAAGAGGGAGTTCGGACGGAGTGACTTAGCGAAGGAGAATCTCGCCTACATCATCTTCGGTTACAGTTTTCTCATTGTAGTTTGATTTGTAAAAGATTTGGTTATTTATTTATGGTTTTCCTTTTTGCCGCATATGTATAAAAACAGTGTATTCAAAGGCATTCTCCATGCAACTTGAGTTGTGATAAGATTTGGTTATTTATGTATGGTTTTCCTTTTCGCTGCTTACGTATGAAGACCTTGTTTGTCGAATTCCTTCTCCTTGTCGCTTAAATGGTAATAAGAATGCTGTTGTCATGACCCTTATGTTCTAAAACAATGTTGTTATGTCCCTTGTGTTACTGTTATGTAATTTTCTAAAACACTGCTGTTATGTCCCTTGTGTTGCTGTTATGTAATGTTCTAGAATGCTTCTATTGTCATTTAATGCGTAGTTGCGTTTATGTCCCTTGTAGGCTCCTTCGTTGGCGCTTGAACTTGACACTTGATGTTACCCCATGATTTGGCATACAATGTGGATTTTATGTGTTGACTGTCGGTGCCTCGATGACTTGTGAATACGAATTAGAGATTGGATTTAAAGGCCATTATTAATTTTCTAAGAAACCCCCGCGAGTGCACCTGGTTGCTCCACGTTTTAAGCTTTTTGTGTTTCACCTTGTTGGCATTGGGTACGCCTTCTATCGATATTTTAAACTTGAAAAATTTATCTGCCCTCTACAATGTTGATGCCCTTTTCACTGCGAATTGCAGGATGGTTGCTAGTAAATTCCGCGTGTTGATTTACCTCAATGATCCAACATGTTATCTCTGTGTGTTCCTTGCCTAGCGCACTTCCTACACTGTTGTCATTGTTTTTGTTTGTTTTACCTTGCTCCCACTCAATAAAACTGGTGAATGCCCAATGCATGTGAGAGAGAAGGAGCTCAATCATTTTTGGTTGAATTGCTCTCACTCAACAAAACTGGTGAACGCCCAGTGCGCATGAGAGAGAAGGAGACCAGTAACTTGTTTTGAATTTCTCTCACTCAACAAAACCTGAGAGTTCCCAATGCGTGTGAGGCCAGTCGTTTTGTTTCAAAATAACTCTTACTCAACCAACTCATATTTTCCCTGTGCGTGCGAGAATAAAAGGAGACCAATCGTTTTTGTTTTTGAATTTCTCTCACTCAGCAAAACTGGTGAATTCCCAATGCGTGCGTGATTGAAGGAGACATGACGTTTTTGTTTTAATTGGTTCTTACCCAACATTAAAATTTTTTGTGAATGCCCTGTGTGTGAGAAGAGAAAGAATCCTGCGAATTTACAGTCTTTTTATCTCTGAGTTTGATAGTTTTTCCCTCTGCGTGTTGAAGGTTTCCCTCAACGAATATGGTAGTCACTTTAACTCAACACAGTCATTTATTTTTTCCAGCAATCTGGTTTCTTTAACTCCAAATTCGTTTAATCTGCCTCTGGTTGTTGACAACAATTCCCTCATTTCCCTGCGCCCCCACCCATTTTTAATATCAACATAATTAGCCCCTTTTTACCTGCGTTAACACTCAACGTATGTTGTTTATGAGTCTGATTTTATCTTGGCGCTCTTATCTTAATGTTTGCTCTTGAATTTACATGTTGAAGTTTTGTAGGGCGTTAAATGTTCACCTTTACCATTCTGTTATTCGACAATAACTTTACTCATGTATTGTTGTAATTGGTCTTTAAGATTGGGCCTCTCTCTCTAGCTGACCCTTCAAGACAAAAACCTTATACTATTCTTCGTATGGTACCTTGAATTTTTTTTATTTTTTTATTCCTTGTCGTTTAAATATTTTAAAGGTTGTTGAATGGATTAAATTAATGTGTTTAGGTTAAATGTCTACTGCTACTTTGTATTATTTATACATTGTTTAAGGTGAGTTAGTTCTTTCTGAAGGAGACCTTAAGACAAATTCTTTAAATCTCCTGCACAATTAAGTCGAGTTAGGTTATAAAGGTTGATTGATTATTAATGGTATTCTCGTGCGCCTTGAATCATTGATATGTGAACGACGAATTAATTGATATTAGAAAGCTTGCGCTTATGGATTTCATGTAATGTATGATAAATATTGATTCTTAGACTTCTTGCGCAATTGAATTTTAGGTAATCAGTGGGGTTTTAGATTTTAGACTTCTTGCGCAATGGATTTTATGTCGTAAATTAAGTTATAGATTTTAGATTTTTGCGCAATTGGATTTTATGTATTGAATGATGGGTTAACAACCCTTGCTGGCATCATTGATGTATTAACGAATGATGGATTAGTAATCTTTTCTTGCGTCAACAATGTATTAATGAATGATGGACTACTATCTTTACTTGCGTCATTAGATTTATCAATGAAATATGGATTAACAACCTTTATTTGTGCCCTCAAATTTATTAACGGATGATTGAAGTAGACGTTAAACTTCTCGCGCTTATGGATTTTATGTCATGTATGAAGGTTAGAAATTGTTTATCTTGCGCGTTGGAATATGTCGTTGCTTGATTGATTTAGTGATTAAGTTCTCTTGCACCATGGAATGTTATGTTACATGTGTTGGTTTATTAAAATGCTATTGCGCCTTGGTGATCATTGATGATGTTGATTTAGCTTATTTGGCTTTGATTTGATTGTGTTGTTGGGAAGTAGACACCTCCTTATTCCTTAGAACAATCACCAACCTTGAGACCTTAAATGGTTAAAATCAATTGGAACCTGAGCTTGAGCATTGTTTATGTTTCCTGGAGGTCCTAACCTTGCAGGGTAGGTTGGGTGGGTATTATATTAACATGGTGATGATCCCAATGTTTCATGGTGACAAAACCAATACAACATCTAGACTCAACTCAAATAGTCAAACTGAAGTTTCAACTAAAGATAATATTCTCGAGGTGGAATATTCTCCCCTAAAATATAGGAGACTGGATAATGACTAAATATGACTAATAAAGTCGGGTTAGGTTATAAAGGTTGATTGATTATTAATGGCATTCTCGTGCGCCTTGAATCATTGATATGTGAACGACAGATTAATTGATATTAGAAAGCTTGCGCTTATGGATTTCATGTAATGTATGATAATTATTGATTCTTAGACTTCTTGCGCAATTGAATTTTAGGTAATCAATGGGGTTTTGGATTTTAGACTTCTTGCGAAATGGATTTTATGTCGTAAATTAAGTTATAGATTTTAGATTATTGTGCAATTGGATTTTATGTATTGAATGATGGGTTAACAACCCTTGCTGGCGTCATTGATGTATTAACGAATGATGGATTAGTAATATTTTCTTGTGTCAACAATGTATTAATGAATGGTGGACTACTATCTTTACTTGCGTCATTAGATTTATCAATGAAATATGGATTAACAACCTTTATTTGCGACCTTAAATTTATTAACGGATGATTGATGTAGACGTTAAACTTCTTGCGCTTATGGATTTTATGTCATGTATGAAGGTTAGAAATTGTTTATCTTGCGTGTTGGCAGATGTCATTGCTTGATTGATTTAGTGATTAAGTTCTCTTACACCATGGAATGTTATGTTACATGTGTTGGTTTATTAAAATGCTACACACCTTGATGATCGTTGAAGATGTTGAATTAGATTAGTTGGCTTAGATTTGATTGTGTTGGTGGGAAGTAGACACCTCCTTTTTCCTCAGAACCATCACCAACCTTGAGACCTTAAATGGTTAAAATCGATCAGAACCTGGGCTTGAGCATTGCTTATGTGTCCTGGAGGTCCTAACCTTACAGGGTAGGTTGGGTGGGTATTATATTATGTGTTTCTTATGATCCTTATGACTCGTTATGTTATCTTGTGCTTTCTTAGTGATATCCGATGATGGACCTTATTAGATGCGTTGAATGTTTAGGATTTGTACTATTATGCGTCATTATAAATTGTAGAAGGAAATGATGTTGGGGTGTCGATAATTAATGTGTTAATACTTTGATGTGCGCATCGTGATTCATGATGATGATGTGTCAGCATTATGTTGTAAAGATTCTTAATGCATTAATATTGTTTCATTAATGTATGTGAATGATGTGTTGATGATGTTGCCAATAAGTGTGATGTGTATTTCCTAACGAAAAAATGAAAAAAAAATGTCTTTTGTATGACGCTTGTTGTCGTAATGGTGGGATTTTACATGTGGTATCAGAGTGGGTTTAACCCCGTAACTTGGGATCATTACGCCTTCCGCTGAATAAACACTTGATTATAATTTGAATTGTAATCGTGCTGGTAATCATGGTCAGAGGACGTCGCAGAGGCTGACGACTTGTTGCTAGGGGAGGAGGTGTGAAGCCTCCAATGGCATCCATGCCAGAGGGGTCTAACCCCCAAGGAGAAGAACAAGTCGTTGGACATGAACATGTAGATGTGGGGGGTGTGGTAGGTTTAATGAGGTCATTTTAGAGGATGTCATAGGCCTTGATTATCCGTTTGGATATATATGAGGCTAGGGCATCGGTACCCCCTGAGGGTCCACCGTGCGCCCCAGCTTGTACTGGTAGCATTCACCGAGAACTCAAGAAGGTCAAGTTTCCCGAGTTTTTTGGTGCCACGGATGGTGTAGCCGTCGATGCATGGTTAGAGAATATGGCGATGTGCTTTTCACTTCGCGACTATGCCTCCAACATGAAGGTCTGCATGGCGGTCTTTCAGCTGAAGGGGAGCCCTCTACTCTTGTTGAAGATGCTCATGCCGCAACTGAACATGGCCGTCGAGGACATGTTAGGGGAATTGTTTGAGGAGTGGTTTCGGGATAGGTATCTGTTTGAGGAATTCATTGAGCGTCAACTCAATGAGTTCAATGCCTTACGATAGGGTGGTCGTACGGTACCCGAGTATGAGGCCCGTTTCATGGAGCTTCTTCGGTATGCTCCGCATCTGAACATTGAGAAGCTTAAGGTCAACAATTTCTTGTTCGGCCTTAATGTCAACATTCATGTGAAAGTGAGGATTTTAATGCCTTAGACGTTGCACGATGCTTTCCAGAAGGCCCTCATAGCTGAGGAGGATCTCATCGGCGGGGGACATGCGATATCTGGTATGCAACAACATTAGACACAAGCTAGACATCCATCATGGTATTGAGGCACTCAGAGAGGTTCCACGTTCACGACACCATGACAACCGAAGCTTCAACAACAAATTCTCTACAAAGGACCACAACACCAACCACAACGTCGTCTGTAGCAACAACAGTTCAGGTCTATTCAATAGAACATACCAGGGTTAAAGGCTGGTGGACCATCGACTTCTACTTCAGGGACCAGGAGTACTGGATCGAATATCAGATGATGGACATGTGGAGAGCCACATTACCAGTGTGACTACCCAGTTGAGAGGTCCAAAGTAGCCAGATCACCCAAACCCACCACAATAGGATATTTGGGCAAGGCCCATTGGATTCATGCAATGGTGAACAACCGCTAGGCTGAGAACCAGTCTACTATGCTTGAGACGTCAAGTACCATCGTTGACCATACCTTTAGTATTTTTTATATANACGAGTTTAGTTATGTGGAAATGGCTTCTAGAGCCAAGCATAAGGTTGAAGGGAAGTTTACAGACTGTAGCCTTAACATGAGAGATTTTGTCACAAAGGCCAACCTGTATGTCACGATCTTAGGATCTTATGACGTCATGATCGGTATAGACTGGTTGGAATCGCATGAGGCGATACTCAACTGTAATATGAAACAATTGAGTTTGGTCGATGATGAGGAACAAAGACGTGTGATTTTAGGAAGGAACCAGGGAGTTTCCATAAGGTTCATCTCTTCCCTACAACTTCAAAAGAGCATGTGCAAGGGATGCAAGCTATATGCGATCCTTGAATTGAATGAAAAGGGCGTGGCAGAAGGACTAGAAAACCTTCTGGTAGTATGAGAGTTTGCTGATGTATTCCTAGAAGAGTTATCAGGTTTTCCACCTGAAAGGGAATTGGAATTTCCATCGACTTAAAACTTGGAACTGAACTGATAGCAATAATTCCTTATCAGATGTCGATCCCTGAGTTACAGGAGTTGAAAATGCAACTGAAGGAGTTGCTGGACCTAGGACTTATACGACCAAGTGTGTCACCGTGGGGTGTGCCTATTATTTTCATACGGAAGAAGGATGGGTCGTGGAGACTCTGGATTGACTACTATCAATTGAATAAGGCAACAATCAAGAACCGATATCTGTTGCTAAGAATAAATGATCTGTTTAATCAAATGAAGGGTGCGTCGATGTTTTTGAAAATCGACTTGAGATCAGGATATTACCCGTTATGGATCAAAGAGGAAGAAATTCCTAATACCACTTTCAAGATGAGGTTTGGACACTATGAGTTTACTGTTTAGAATGAAAAACGCCCCAGGGGTATTCATGAGCTTGATGAATGGTGTGTTTCGCAAATACTTGGACAACTTTGTTCAAGTATTCATTGACGATATTTTGATTTGTTCTCGGACGATGGAAGAACACGACGAACATTTGTGCCTGGTACTACAATGTCTACGAGAGAAACAATTATTTGGGAAACTATCGAAATGCTCTTTTTATCAATCAAAGATTCATTATTTAGGGCATGTCATCTCTGACAAAGGTAACGTTGTGGATCCAACGAAGGTATAGGCTATTATGGAATGGCCTTCCTTGATGAACGTACCCCAAGTATGCAGCTTCATGGGTTTAGTGGGATATTATCGACGGTTCGTCAAAGGTTTTTCGAAGATAGAAAATCCGATTATGAAATTGCAAAAGAAGAACAAGAAGTTTGTGTGGATCGAGAAATGTGCAGAAGCATTTTGAAGCCTCAAGGAGCTGTTGACGACAATGCCAATAATAAAATTCCTTGACATGGACGAGGACTTCTTGGTATGCATGACTAACGCATCCAAAGAAGGCTTAGGAAAAATATTGATGCAAGACGGTCGAGTGATCGCTTACATCTCGAGAAATTTAAGAAAGCATGAGGAGAACTACGCGATGCACAACTTGGAGTTATTAGCCATTGTGTATGCCCTGAGAGTGTGGAGACACTACCTGATTGGACAAAAATTTGAACTAAAAATGAACGACTGTGGTTTACAACACATTTTTACGCAAAGCCACTTGAACGCATGACAAAGGCGTTGGTCAAAACTGCTTAGCGAGTACGATTTCGAGATTACCTACATAAAAGGAAAAATGAACAGAGAAGCTGATGCATTGAGTTAGAGACCACACATATTTTCATTGATACCTCTTTAGATGAATCTACGTGAAAATATTCTAACTTTACAGCGCAATGATGACTAGCATCAAGAGGTTAATGAATTTATCTTACAAAACAACATGTTGGTACCAAAATTTGAGGGATTTACTGTGGACAACGACAGATTAATAAGATATAATAACTGGATTTACGTATCGCCCAACGACGAATTGAGAAGTTTGATCTTAAATGAAGCACATAGAGTTGTGTGCATGGCTCATCCTGGAGTCACGGAGATGAGGGCAGACCTTAAACCCTTATTCTTCTAGAAAGGAATGAAGGCGGACATAATCAACTAGTGGCGAGATGTCTAGAATGTCAACAAGTGAAGGATGAACATAAACATCCAACATGATTACTACAATCACATGCTATTCCAGAATTGAAATGGGAGGTCATTTCAATGGAATTCATTGTTGGATTGCCGATGAAAACAAGGAGGCACAACTCGGTTTTCGTGGTAGTTGATACTTCGACGAAGAGTGCACATTTTATCCCTGTGCGTATGATGTATCAAGCACCTGACATAGCTATAGTTTTCATCAATGATATTGTGAGGTTGCATGGCGTGCCTAAGAGGATCATATCTTATCGAGGATCAGTGTTTATAGGATGATTTCAGACTAGTTTCCAAGAGGCCTTGGGAACCCAATTTATCAAAATCAATGATATATTTCTATCGAAGGAGAATGTATGTATGAAAAATGTATATATGGAAAACATTTACTCCAACATATATCTAGTAACTTCGTGAACCTAATAAACATGATGATGACACAATGATCATGCTAATTAGCTCTCAACTTGTTTAATATGATCAAAATTTAATGCTATTTCATAAATTTGAATTCTTTTCATTCTTCTAAATTTTGAAATCATTTCATTATCGCAATAAAATGAATGCCTCATATATAGGCATGTAAAATTTTCTAAAATAACAACCTAAAATTCTTTCACTTGTATTACACTTGTCATGAGCACGCCCACTACTCAACATTTGAACAAAAGACAATTGAACTTGTACAATTTTAGGCATTTGCCTCTTCTAGTTAAGCCCAAATCCACTGCATACAAGGGACTCCAAGTCAATAGAAATTCCCAAGGGGATACTAAAATCAATGACACCAAGGTGGACAAAACAACAATGGATAGCATGAAGCATAATTTTTCCATGAAGGAGGCATCTGAGGAAGAAATCATTACTAAGAGTAGGATTAATCAGAATAATGTATGGTTCTTGCAACTATTGCTACCATTATTGTGGTAGCTGAGGAGTAGTGGACCAATTTTGATTGGAAGCCAAGGAAAACCTACATGTTTGGTGACGTTTTCAAGATGGGCAAGTTTGTGGAAGTCATGGATTTTAGGTAGAACTTTGCTTGAATCAATTAATTTAAGGCATAAATTCAGTCAAAAGTTTTATGTCAACGTTTGGAAGGTGAATCCCTTTAAAATGAAATCATTAATATTATTTACATTTGGTTTTTGTTGGTAGAATTAGGGTTCTAATTGTCAATATATATAT
>JASDQU010680575.1:59115-78176 GCA_032191745.1 Picea mariana
GTATATATATATATATATATATATATATATATATATATATATATATATATATATAAGTTTACAAATATAAAAAGTTAGTAATAAAGTTAATTATACATCTTTTTAGCACATATATAGGCTACAAAGGTATCTCTCTTGGTTGGTGTAGAAATGATTTTTATATTTATGGAAATTTGATTTTCCAAGTTTACAATACTCACTCTAGATACTTGTATCTATTTTAAGTGACCATGTTTATTATAAATAATAATTATCTAAACGAAAAAAAGTGTTTTTATGCAAAGCATATGCATATTAGAATTGCGGAAAGCAAGGCATATGCTCTTGCACATCTACATAGGAACATTGTTTGCAGAACAAAGACTTAGTCTAATTTGAAACTTTGTGTGGATAATTGATATCACTCATCGTCCCATAATCCTCCACTTTGCAACTTCTCACTTTTAGTATTCACAAAATGTTTTTATGCATATGCCTAAAAAAAAATATTGTTGAACATATTTATCTACCAGAGACTTATTTGTTGTGCACAGACACATCATTCACACATGTATATCCTCCACATGTCCGCACAAACAAGATGTAGTGTAATTTGAAGCCTTTCATGGATAATTAGTAACACTCATTGTCTTACACTTCCACACTTGGAAAATCCACACATCGATTGGTTCCAGTGCACAGATTCTCAACAACATTGCAATTGCTTGATGACTGAGTCATTTATGCTAATTTCATTTTTAAGCATTGTAAGATTATTCAGTGTCGAAGAAAATATTGTAAATAAGTGAAGTGTTCAACATATATATCTTGGGCAAGAATATATCTTCGACACACACAAGTTGTTCGGATAACCATATGTTCTGGGCGTCCGCACAACATATGAGCTATACAACTAAGAGAATCAAAATGCTTCTATGCATATGTTTAACTTAATAAATATTGTTGAATTGAATTTATTTCAACTAACAATGTATATTAGAAAAAACAACTAAAAATATCTATCATAGAACTTATTAAAAGGAAGTATTTAGAGCTAAAGATAAAGAGGAAGAAATGTAAAATGTATCAAAGTGGAGCTATGGAGGAAACAAAGCAAAGTGTGAGGATGTTATGATGTGTGAGAAACAATGTAAAGTCTAATCAGAAGCATTGTGTGTATAATTGATATCAGTCATCGACTCACACTGTTCCACTTTGCAACTTCATAATTTTAATAGTTTACACAATGCTTTTATGTATGCCTAACAAAAAAAATATTGTTAAACATATTTATCTATCATAGAGTTATTTGTTGCGCACATACATGTCGTCTGCATAGATATATCCTCTACACATCCACACAAGAAAGATCTAGTGTAATTTGAAGACTTGTGTGGATAATTCATAACAATCATTGTCTTGCACTCTCACACTTGGAAACTTTTCATATCCGTTGGATCCATCGCACAGATTCTCACCAACAATGTAATTTATTTGATAACTGAGTCATTTATGCCAATTTCATTTTTAAACATTTTTAAATTGTTCAATGTTGAAGAAAACATTGTAAATAAGTGAAGTGTTTGACATATATATCTTGGGCAGAGATATATCTTCCACACACACAAATTTTCCATACAACCATATGTTCTAGGTGTCTGCACAACATATGCGGCATACACCTAACATAATCGAAATGCTTCTATGCATATGTTTGACTTAATAAAAACTATCGAATTGAATTCATTTCAACTAACAATGTATATTAGAAAAAAACAATTAATTTTTTTTGTCATAAAACTTACTAAAAGGAAGTATTTAGAGCTAAAGATAAAAAGGAGGAAACCAAACTTTTATCGAAGTGGAGCTATGGAGGAAACAAAGAAAAGTGTGTAGATGTTACGATGTGCGGGAAACAATGCAAAGTGTGCACATCTTAGATTTTGCAGAGAGAAAATACAGTAGAGTTTCCTTGACGAAAAAGGTTCCTATGACAATATGGTTATTGGTATACCTGCCTCTTCAACAAAGCTCACACAAAATGCTTTTATTCAAAGTATGTGCATGTTATAATTGTGGACATATTCCCCGCACGTCTGCACATGCATATTGTTCGAACAATGAAGACTTAGTCTAATGAAAGGCCTTGTTCCGATAATTGAGGTCACTCATCATATTGCATCACTGCACTTCACAACTTCACATTTTTAATGGTTTACGGGATGCTTTTATGCATGTGCCTGACTAAAAAAATATTATTAAACATATTTTATCTACAAGAAAAATATTTTTTGGGTACAAACACATCGTCTACACAAATATATCTTTTTCATATCCGCGCAGTCTAGCTCTAGTGTAATTTGAACCCTTGTGCAAATAATTCATAACAATCATCCTCCTGCACTTTGTAATTCTGCATCTGCATTGGTTCCATCACACATATTCTCATCATCGATGTAGTTTTCTTGATAACTGACCCAGTTATGAAAATTTCATTTTTAAACATTTTGAAGTCTTTGCAACGAGAACATTTTTGCATAAAATTTTGTAAAAGGTAAGAAAAAAGGTAAATTGTTCAATGTCGAAGAAAAAATTGTAAACAAGAAAAGTGTTCAACATATATACCTTGGGAAGAGATATATCTCCAACACACACTTATCGTCCACATAGCCATATGCTCTGGGTGTCCGCACAACATATGCGGCATACAACTAACAAATTCAAAATGCTTCTATGCATATGTTTAACTTAAAAAATACTGTTGAATTGAATTTGTGTCAACTAACAATGTTTATTGTAAAAATCAATTAAAAATTGTAATGACCCCAACCGTTATGACACAAAAACAATGTACAACAGGTAGCATTTTTTTAAAAGCATTAGGAAAATAATGTCAACAATAAAATCATAGAAACACAACTCGATGACATCATAATTAATGAATTACACTCGACACATTGTCGTAATCAAGTATGTTGCAACCGACACATCCACAATTTAGTAATGACTTATAATCAACTATCATCATAAATGAACAATGACACAAAGTAAAAACATCACCCGCTACTCATCACTGATATAAATAACAACACAATCAATGCACCAACGAAGGATAGTGATGCATAAACATAAAAGGAATAACAAATTAGCACATAAAGCTTGGAGCAAAATAAGACAACACTCATCAGATAAATATTATAAAATGACTACCCACCCATCCTACCCTACAAGGTTAGGACCTCTAGGACACATAAGCAACGCTCAAGCCCAGGTTCCCATCAATTTTGACCATTCAAGGTATCAGGACTGGCGATTGTTCTGAGGAACAAGGAGGTGTCTACATCCCACCCTCCACAATCAAGTCCAAATCGACTAAGTTAAATAACATCATCAACGATCATCTAGGCGCAAAGGAATTCTAATAAACCAACACATGTAACATAAATTCCATGGCATAAGAGAACTAAAATACTAAATCCATCTAGAAACGTCATAAGCTGAGGCACACCAATCTACTTAATTAAATTTTTAGGCACAAACAAACATCTGCTTAACTTCCAGGCACGCGATTAAATAATTCATCAAATTACAATAATCAACATCATTATCAAGGTAAGCACATGATCCATTTGCCAGATTAATGTATTCACTTAATGATCATTGCACACAAATAATCCAATCATAAGGAAATCATACCGCAACATGGTGACAAGCGCATTAGTAAACTAAGTCGTAAACATTTATGCGTCAACTTAGATCATAACGCAAGAAACCTAACACGTATTCATCAACATCTCCAAGGCGCAAGATAAAAAAATTCCACACCATCATACATGACATAAAATCCATTGCTCAAGAAGTCCAAAAATCTTTGACCATCTTACATTGTATGGAATCCATAAACAAAAGCAATCTAATAACAATCAATCTATTTCAACGACGCAAGGTAAATACATTCATTACATTTTATCGCGCAAGGGTCTAAGATATAACCATCATAAAAATCCATGAGCGCAATAAGTAAAACTAAATCTAAGCAAACATGTATCCACGTCATCTATTGTGCAAGAGTACCCAAGCCTTTTTATTCCAAGGCGCAAAACAAATATAATCTTGTAATTGATCTTACTTTTCAATGATTACAAGGTGCTAAGGAAATCTAAAAAGCTTTAACTATCATTATGACATACTATCTATTACGCAAGAGACTCAAGTGCTTTTCTTAACCATTCCTCTATAAACATTTACTAAAACAACATTAATAATGACCCTTCATCATAAACAGTTAATAAAAAATGACATTTAATAATGGACATTATTATGAACATTTAATAATAATTGAACATTAATAACGCTTATACAACATTAATAATAATCGTTCATCATAACATTTAATTAAATAGACATTAATGATGAACATTATTATTAGCATTAATAATAACATTAATAAATGCTTATGCAACCATTCATTTAAACATTTAATAAAATGAAAAATTTAAAGCTGAGCGTTTATTACAAGCTTACATTAATGATGAACATTATTATAAGCTTTCATAATAACATTAATAAAGCCAGGAAATATACAAAAAAAACGCAGAGGCAACATGCCCCTATGCTAGGCATTTTTCTTGCTCACACGCAGAGTCTAATCACATCAAATAAACAAGGAAAGACACAAAACAAACACAAAGGAAACATGCCCCTATGCTGGGCGTTTTTCTTGCTCACATTCAGAGTTTATTCACATTAATAAAACAAGGAAAGACACACCAAAAATGTTGACGCAACATGCCCCTATGTTGGGTGTTTTTTGCTCACACACAGAACTTTTTCACATCAAAATAAACAAGTAAAGACACAACAAAAACTAAGAGGGGGACTATGCCCAACAATATCAGACAACCATTACAAATCCATCAACAATAAATATATGTACACTTATAACTAATTTACAATTGCAACTTAAAAAAAATTGTGTATTGTAACTCGATTGGCGGCTTGGTGATGCTCTTCCATTGTTGGCGACCCTCCTCACTCCCACTTGCTAATCGCTGAGATCTCATTGATACCTCCCAACCAACGCTAGGGGTAGTCTTCTTCCCCTTGAGCCCCCCGAGTCGCAAAGGGGCCACACACTCAAACTAGAGAAAGCTAGCTCCCATCTCACCTCGTAAGGTTGAGCTACCATTCTCTATCTGAGTTGGGTATCCCAAATCCCACAAGAAAAATCAGTCAAGAGAAAAATCCGACAACATAACGTTACACATACCAGTCGTGATCCATTCTCCTCCTTTGCCATTTGTTTTATAGAGTTCTCTTAGTGTCCCTTGCCAAAATGCATGTTAATTTATTTTTATTAAATTTTTATTAGGAAATATTCTCCCCCGTACACTTGTCTCCCAATCCCTTAGTTGCAAGAGAAATTCACTTTATTAATTAAATTAAATTGTCAATTTCCCTCACCCACCTAAAAGCGTTCCTAAAAACGCTCCTTGATGTCCCTTTATTCCCTTATATTCCCTTAATGGTTGACACCTTTCTTAAAGCTTAGTTGAGTTCTAATTTGGAAATTTCTCTAGACTAGATTCCCTTCTATGTTCCACATTCCTTTTGCATTTAATTTTCCCCTTTTTGTCTAAGTTCTAAATTAACAAGTTTTTGCACATAACCAACAATTAATTTTTTTATAAATCCTTTCTCCTTTAAATTTTAAATTTGATTTTTCTTCATCCCCATTTTATTAATTGATTAATTAGTTTTTTTTTAGTCCTTATACCCTATTTAGACCTATGCTCTAATTTCAACTAGGCTTAGCAAAATTGTTTTTAAGGGAAATTTTATAAATTTTAAACTTTACTCATACAACATTTATTTTAAGGCTGACCAATTCAAAAAAAGATATTGTTTTCTAGGTACCTAGGTTCATTGACTCACTAGTGTTAAAAAATCGCGACGTGCCCTTCAAGATGCACTACGTGCTCCAAAGGTGCCACTCACATTTATTTATGTTTCATTTATGCGGCGTGCCCTTCAAGACGCACTACATGCTCCAAGGGTGCCACTCGCCTTTTGACTGATTTTGGTAGACGTCCAACCCTTGGAGTCAATAATCCATTAGGTGACCTTGTGGAAGACTAAGGGCCTCTAAGGAATAATAACCCTACCTTATTGTGTGCCCTTTAGAATCTTCGTGAGTGATGACTTAGTTTGATATAACACCCTGTTTCCCCCAGTTTGTAAATATAACTATACGGGCCAAGGAAATATGGAAAACTTAAAAGTGTGAATGTTTGATTTGATGGACCTTGTGTAGAAGGTTGATGAAAGTAAATTATGTTATTTTAATAGAAAATGGTTAGGTGTTGCATGACTGCTGAAAGAGGGGATGTGCTAAGAGAGACCACATAATGTTGTGAAAGGTGGTGGAGGGGACCAGGAATGGTTGCGTTAACCTCCACCGAATCAGTACCATGCTGGAATTAATTTGCTTAGATCAGAACAACCCCCTAACCTAGGAATAAAGTACAACCGTGATGGTAGGTGGGAAGGCCTCCTCAAGAGTTAATGAGGGGATGGGGCAAACTTCCCATCCGTAAGGCTTCCAGACTTGACCACAGACTAGAAATTCGAGCCACACAAAATCTTGTGGAAAAAGGAAAGAAAGGAAGTGTGGTGGGCAGGGGGGGACCTGCGAAGAAAAATGCAGAGACGAGAGAGGAAGCTCTAGGGTCTGAGGAAGAACTGAAAGAGGAACAGTGAGTTCTGATCACAGAAAATAAACATTGAGCCAGGAGAAGGAGAGTAACCTTCGTCCTTATCTATTTCTGTATTGGGAGAAGGAGAGTAACCTTCGTCCCTAACTTTCGTTGAGATGGAAGTAAGAGATTGAATCTCAAAGCATCATGGTTTAAGCTCGGGGGTGGCCAGTGATAAATCCATTGGGAGTGACTGAGCCTAAGTTTGGGTGGAAACGAGCACCCCTTTCAACAGTTGCATCACACTATATGGTTCTACTAAGTGTTTTATTGCCTTATGATTTGAATTGTAAATAATGGATGTATGCGAGTATTTATATGTCTATAAATGGATCTTTCTCTGTATTAAATGATTAAGTTATGAATATGCACTCATTCCCTTGGGAACCTATATGTATGCTTGATTTCCCATACGTCCCTATTTAGTCACTCGAAGTCACTTTCCCAGGGAGCTACATCATTGTTCCAGAGTCGGAGAAAGCCTCTTGGCATAGATATTGTCTTGGTAAACTCACAAATTACCTTGCCTTGAATTAGAGCTTAAAGCCCTGCAAGTTGGGAAGGTGTTTCCTTCAGACCAGTAGTCTAGGATACTTTGAACTTACACGTATGTCCTTAACTGAAGACACGAATAAGAGCGGGGATCATAGCCCAATAATTATCAAAGGATCCAGGTGACCTGGGTCTAGGAACCTTGGAGCTTGAAGCTCTGAGATGTCTAATTGTTACGACCGTCGATCTATGAACGAAGATCGAGGTTGGGGAGTCATTATGGAGATTGAAGGTGGAAGTAGCGGACGTGCCAGTTTGCAGCTCGCAATTCACCATTGTCGTTGATCTCGTCGGCTGGGAGATCAACGACTCTGATTCGACCAAGTTTGGCGAGTACTTCCAGATTGCAAAGTTTGAGCTCTCTGATAAAGAGTATGCACGTTCTGTCCCTGTAATTGTTGTGAGCCATTGATCGGCGTTAAGAAGTGACCAAGCGTCGAGGAACCAGAACAGAGGAACACCAGAAGGGTGAGAAGAATTTATTTTCAATAAATCCTTCGAACTGAGTTATCAAAATCCCCGAACATAAGGAGTGCGTGGGAAATCGAAATCCTTTAAGGATCAATCTTAGAAGGGATAACACTTTTCATAAGTATTGACGAGATCCAAGAGTCAGACTCGTAGGGGGAACACAGGTTGATACCTTTGAAGACTGAGAAATCTTCTAAGTTAGAAGAGATCAGAAGCTTAGGAGGAGGAGCGATAGTGTCTGTTAGATCCCAGTGCAAAGGATCGACAACCGTCTGATCGGGGCAAGGTGCATGAGCCTTATCACTTCACACATGCAAGAGAGAGAACTTACCAAAGTTTGAGATCTGATATTCCCAAAGTCCAGAGAGCCAGAAACCTAGAGTGAAACCCATTCATCTGATTAGTCGAAGTGAATTTGAGTCGTTAGATCGCCGGAAGTAAATCTCAGGTGTCAGATCATCCAAAGTAGATCTGAACCGTTAGATCCTGAGGACATGTGGCATGAATCTGTGGATTTCGGGTGAAGACCCGAAGTAAACATCGACTGTGGGATCGTCCGAAGTAGCCCTGAACCGTCAGATCTAGAGGACAAGTGGCGTGAATCTGTGGATTTCGGGTGAAGACCCGAATTAAACGTCGATCGTTGGATCATCCGAAGTAAATCTCAAGTGTCAGATTGCCAAAGTGGATCTGAGGTGTCAGATCAATAGCTTCGGGAAATCTCTTTGAGAGTTTCTCAGTTGAGATTTGAGATTCGCGAAGTCCGAATTTTCAGAAATCCGAAGGGAATCTCAATTGTTCGATCATTCGAAGCAGATCTGAGCCGTCAGATCACCCGAAGTAAATTTCAAGCGTTGGATCGCCAAGGTGAATCTAAGTCGTCAAATACCTTCTATTCAGGAGAAGTTAAGGTTTAAGAGTTGATATTTCTAAAGTTCAAACTTTCGGAAATCCGAAGTAAATCTCAACCGTCCGATCAGTCAAAGTGAAATTGAGTCGTCAAATCGTCCGAAATGAATATCAAGCATTGGATCATCTGAAGTGGATCTGAGCCATCGAATTCAGAGGATACATGGTGTAAATCAGAGGAATCTGGATAAATATCCAAATTAATTCATAGCCATCAGATCTAAGGGATACATGGAGAAAATCTGTGGACTCCGGGTAAAGACCCGAAGTAATCCTCAATCGTCAGATCAAGAGGATACACGTTAGTGGATTATAGCCTTCGGATAAAAGCCATTGGGAAAAATGGAGAAGTTTGAGATTTGAGATCTCAGAAGTCCGAAACTCGAAGGAGATCTCGACCATTGATCGAGAAGAGGGCCACAGGACCTTTGATCCAACTAAAAGGTCAAGCACCCGAAGTAAAGACAAGGTTATTGATTAGGAGGACAAGTGTCCGCAGATCGTCAACTCGAAATATTGAAGTACGGAAGAGAGCGGCGTTTGAGAGTTGAAACTCCATAAACCTAAAACCACGAAGGAGATCTCGTCCGTTGATTTTGTAAGGGTTCAGATCTAATCCATAGGTCTGAGAGGGGCAGATTTGAACCACTAGTTTTAGAAGTACTGTCAAGATAGGGAGATCGATSGTCTCGTAGCATTGCGGGATAGGAGTTGCATGGACATTAAAAATTTAAGGGTGGGTCGCAATTCAAACTGTGATTTTGAAAAGAGGACATGTGGAGGCTCAAGGATAATTGCGGGTCGAAAATCAGTTTGATTTAAACTGCCTTTGGCCGCGTCTGCAATCGCGCGGTCCCGTAGGGTTATTACCCATGGTCACATCAAGAGGGGGCTTATTAGAAAAGGAGATAACGCCCAATACTCAGAGATTTCATAGGGGAGCGAACAGGAAGGTCGTGAGTGCCATTAACCCTGCATCGAGGAGCCGAAAGGTCCTGTGTTTAATTACAGAACGAGACCATCAAGGTCTCAGAGATTCGTTTAGCTTTAGAATCAAATATCCTTGACCGGAAGACCGAGATGGTTCGCTGACGGTCCAAATTAGAACCCGCAGAGAGATAGGATTTGTTACTGTAAGGAGGATGAAACTTTTATTTTATTTTTAGCCGTCGTGGGTGTGTTACAAATTGGTATCAGAGCATGGTTACAATGCTTGGTCTGCTTGGGCTTACGGACGAGTCGCTTAAAAACTTTATCTGGAATAATTTTAAAAGAGTGACACCCTACCTTACCTCTTTCTTAAAAGTCTGGTTAAAAATGTTATTAAAGAAAAGAATGAAGCTTTCTACTATGTGTATTCATTCAAGAAATTGAACTGTGTATTGTTCATGAACTAATAAATTGTTAGCAAACAATAAGTTCTTTTGTCAACAATCAAGCAATCAATAAATCATGGGAAAACTCCAAGACTAAAGGATGGCCATGTGTCATGAAATGGGGGATGGCTCCCACTTTAGAGACGAAGAATCTGATGAAAGGAGGGCGATAGAAACCCCTCCGGACCTAGATGAAACTGTGAGGAGCCTCAGGGCCGAATTATAGATTTACAAGGATGACAATGAGAGATTGATAAAGGAGCTAGAAAACAAACAGAAATTAACGCAGTCTTGTTGCAGAGCTTATCCGACATACAGAGGCAACTACAACATGAACCCGCAACCAGTCATGTGGACCGACGACATAAGAAGAGAAGTCAAATTCCACCTGAGATCCGAAAACATGACTCCATAAGTGACCACACTGGGATAAGTACCTTGAAGAAGGCCCAGCCTAGAGGCTGGGGACACCCATCGGTAGATTCCTCGGAAAAGTAAGCTGGTAAATTCGAAGGACCTTATAGTAGCGGAGCCAACTCACATTCTCAAAGGAAAGGATGGAAGCAAAAGCATTCCAAACATCATGATCCTGAGGAATTCAAGAAATCCAAACCATCCTCTTTCGATGGAGAAATCAAGAAAGGAGAAGAGGCGGAATCTTGGCTAATTGGTTTAAAGAAGTACTTCAGATTCCACGATTACTCTGAAAAATTGAAGGCCCAAATAACCATCTTAAACCTGAATGGAAAGGCTTCCATAAGGTGAGAAGACCTTAGAAATGTGAAAGGATTCCATGAGAAGGCCTTGTCATGGAAACAATTTGAGAAATACTTCAGGAAGTAGTATCTGTCAGAGAAATACATGGATGGGAAGAATAAGGAATTCTATGAGCTCTAGCTGGGACATCTCACCATAGATGAATTTGTCAACAAATTCCTTGAACTACTGAGGTATTTACCCTACATAAAAGATGAAAAGGTAAAAATGTAGTGGTTCATTAGTGGGTTACCTCAGACCTATCGGGACAGAATTGAGTTCGACTAACTGAAGACCTTAGAAGAAACTATCCGGAAGGTGAGGTATTGTTATGAACAGTTTGGGAATAAGACAAGACCTCACGAGGACTGGAAGAAGGGGAGTAGTTTGGTATTACAGAAGAAGGGGTTTAAATCCTCAAGATTCAAGAACTATAGAAAATATTCTAGAAGGATCCTTCCTACTAGAAGTGTATATCAACAAAATTTCCCCTCTCAAAGTGGAAATAAAACTTTTAAGACAACCTCAGGAAAGATTGATAACCTAAAGAAGGAACCCTTAAAATGTTGGGCTTGTGGAGAGGATCATAAATTGAGGGATTTCCCACACAAAAAACATAATGGTAAGAAAGTATACAACATCCAAGAAGCGACCACTATCAATGATGTGGCTAGGATCATGCCATGAATCTATGCAGCCTTGGAAAATAATCAAGCCGACCACCAAGATTTAGTAGTGGAGTTGGAAGGTATGATCGTCGACCATCTAGTTTCTATTTTAATTGACCCAGGTTCTAATTTGAGTTATGTGGCCCCTCAAACTATTGATAAGTGTAAACTGCAAACAATTAGACATGTTAAACTGTGGTTGGTGCAATTATCCACTGGGACGAAAAGAAAAGTGGAAGAGGTCATACCATCTTGTCAATTCATCATGGGTGGATTTCCCACCCAAGTGACCCTTAACATACTTCCCCTGGGATCTTATGAATTGTTGGTTGGTATGGATTGGTTGGTTGCTTAAAAAACTAAATTGGACTGTTATCATAAAACTTTAGAATGTGTAAATGAAAAAGGGAGAAAAACGACCCTCCAAGGGATTCAGAAACCTGTCTCAGTGAGGCAAATATCAACCCTTCAAATGAAAAAGTATTGCAGAAAGGGGTGTTTCATATATTCCATACAAGTATTGGAATCTGTTAAGTATGACAAACCAAACCTAGAGGACCACCCCATATTAAGAGAATACAAGGACGTGTTCCCAGAAGAAGTACCAGGTCTACCTCTGAGAAGGAATATTGACTTATCAATATAACTTACACCGGGAGCGGTACCAACATCTAGAATGCCATATAGGATGAACACGCTAGATCTGGTTGAGCTCAAGCTACAGCTAAAGGAGATGATGGACAAAGGATACATCTAACCTAGTGTATCTCCATGGGGAGAACCCATTTTTTTTGTGAAAAAGAAATATGTCACACTTCGATTGTGCATAGATTACATACAAATCAATAAGGAAACCATAAAGAACAAGTACCCCTTACCAAGAATCGATGACTTGTTCGACCAATTGGGAGGTGCTTCCATATTCTCGAAGATCGAATTAAGGTCTGGATACCACCAAGTCCGGATTAAGGATGAAGACATCCACAAAACAAGCTTCAGAACGAGGTATGGTCACTATGAATTCGTAGTGGTGCCATTTGGGTTAACCAATTCCCTCGCCACTTTTATGTGCTTGATGAATAATGTACTCAACAAATTTCTGGACAAATTTGTATTGGTTTTCATTGATGATATCCTAATATACTCCAAGAACAGGGAGGAGCACGAAGAACATCTTAGACTCATACTTCAAGTACTAAGAGAGCATCAAATCTACGCTAAGTTTATCAAGTGTGACTTATTTTAGAAGCAAGTCCATTACTTAGGCCATGTCATTTCTAAGGAAGGGGTTGCAGTGGAGCCCGATAAGATCAGATCTATTATGGAATGGCCTACCCCAAAGGATGTATCAGATATCGGATCCTTCACAGGCCTAGCAGGATACTATAGAAGGTTCATAAAAGGATTTTCCAAGATTTGTTGTCCAATCACTGCCCTTCAAAAAAAGGGGATCAAATTCATTTGGACATCAAAAATGTGAAGAAAGATTTCAGGCACTAAAATACCTTCTGACCCATGCACCCGTACTAAAGATTACAGACCTGGATAATGATTTCCTCGTGTGTACAGATGTGTGCAAGGAAGGACTCGGAGGAGTCCTTATGCAAGAGGGACGTGTAATTTCCTATGCGTCCTGGAAATTAAGTGAGCATGAGATAAATTATGTGATCCATGACCTAGAGTTGGCTGCCATAGTACATGCTTCAAAAATGTGGAGGCACTACCTCTTGGGAAAGAGATTTGTGCTTATGATAGACCATTGTGGGTTGAGGCACATGTTTGATCAACTGAATCTCAATGCTAGTAAATCTAGGTGGATGGCTCTCCTAAGTGAATTCGATTTCAAAATCAAACACATAAAAGGAAAGAAAAATAGGGTGGCTGATGCCCTTAGCATAAGTATAAAAAGGATTCATTTAGCAACAGTAAGCACCTGTGAAACGAATGTCAGGTAAAGAGTTATAAATGCACAAGAGATAGATGCATTCTTCAAGACCGTGACCTCATACCTAAGACAAGAGCCTACATGGATGAAGTATGAAGGCTACTAGATGCTCGAGGAAGGGATGTTGACTTACATAAACTTATTGTATATTCCAAACTGTGACGACTTTAGGAGGTTCATAATGGATGAACTACATAAGAGACTATATACTGGTCACCCCGGATATCAGAAGATGATCATGGGCACTAGGAAAAAATTCTATTGGCCTGGGTTAAAGAAATACATAGCTAACTATCTATCTAAGTGCCTAGAATGCCAGCAAGTTAAGGCAGAACACCGACATCCAACAAGATTGTTACAACCCCTACCAATCCCAAAATGGAAATGGGAAACCATCTCCATGGATTTCATCACCATATTACCAAAGTCGACCAACAAAAATGATGCCATCATGGTCATGGTGGACAAATTGAGTAAGTCTGCTCATTTCGTTCCTGTCAAATCAACTTGCAAGGCCATAGATATTGCAAATATCTTCATGAAGGAGATATTTAGACTGCATGGCATGCCCAAGGAAATTGTGTCTGATCGAGATACCAAATTCACTTCAAGCTTTTGGAAATCCCTAATGGTTGGTTTTCAGACAAAATTGTTTTTCAACACAACTTATCACCCTCAAACTGATGGACAGACAGAAAGAGTGAACCAAATAGTAGAAGACATGCTAAGTATGCATGTAATGCATCAGCCTAAGAAGTGGGAATACTACCTACCATTGGTAGAGTTTGCCTACAACAACGATTATCAAGAATCCTTGAAGATGAGCCCTTTTGAATATCTCTATGGTAGACAGTGCAAGATTCCAATCAGCTAGAGTAACCCAGTGGACAGAATTACACTCGGACCCGACATACTGAAAGAAATGGAACATCAAGTGGTTCAGATAAGACAAAATCTGAAGATTTCTCAAGATAGACAGAAAAGTTACGTCGACAGAAAGATAATTCCCAGAGAGTTCAAGACCGGAGAGCATGTCTATATCAAAGTTAAACCTAGGAAGAGTTCCTTGAGAATTGGAGCCTATGCCAAGTTGGCACCTCGGTATTGTGGACCCTTTGAATTCTTAGATAGAGTGGGACTTGTAGCCTATAGGATAGCCCTTCGTCCCACTGTAAAAGCACATAATTTCTTTCGTGTTTCATTATTGAAGAAATATGTACATGATGCTAATCATATAATTGATTGTTCTGTGATCCAGGTGGAGCCAGAGGGATAATTCCTGCCAAAACCCCAATGCATGTTAGACAGGAAGGAAAACTCACTCAGGAGCCAAACCATTGTACAGGTCAAGGTGCAGTGGGAACACTTTGGCCCAGATGAGGCTGCGTGGGAAATGGAGGATGCCATGAGATAGGAATATTCAATTTTGTTTACTCGTGTACATACATGTCATGATGACAGATATAACATCGAGGATGATGTTCCTTTAAGGGGGAGGGAATTGTAACACCCTGTTTCCCCTAGTTTGTAAATATAACTATACAGGCCAAGGAACTATGGCAAACTTAAAAGTGTGAATGTTTGATTTGATGGACCTTGTGTAGAAGGTTGATGAATGTAAATTATGTTATTTTAATAGAAAATTATTATGTGTTGCATGACTGCTGAAAGAGGGGATGTGCTAAGAGAGACCACAAAATGTTGTGAAAGGTGGTGGAGGGGACCAAGAATGGTCGTGTTAACCTCCACCAAACCAATACCATGCTGGAATTAATTTGCTTAGATCAGAACAACCCCCCCCAGGAATGAATTATAGCCAGGCTGGTAGGTGGGAAGGCCTCCTCAAGAGTTAAAGAGGGGATGGGGAAGATCACCCATCCGTAAGGCTTCCAGACTTGAACACGGATTGGAAATTCAAGCCACACACAATGTTGCGAAAAAAGGCAAGAAAGGAAGTGTGGTGGGCAGGGGGAGACCTACGAAGAAAAATGCAGAGATGAGAGAGGAAGCTCTCAGGTCCGAGGAAGGACTGAAAGAGGAACAATGAGTTTTGATTACAAAAAATAAAGATTGAGCCAGGAGAAGGAGAGTAACCTTCATCCTTATCTATCTCTGTATTGAGAGAAGGAGAGTAATCTTCGTCCCTAACTTTCGTTGAGATGGAAGTAAGAGATTGAATCTCAAAGCATCGTGGTTTAAGTTCGGCGGTGGCCAGTGATAAATCCATTGGGAGTGACTGAGCCTAAGGTTGGGTAGAAATGAGCACCCCTTTCAGAAGTTGCATCACACTATATGGTTATGATAAGTGTTTTCTTGCCTTATGCTTTGAATTGTAAATAATGGATGTATGCGAGTATTTATATGTCTATAAAGGGTTCTTTCTATGTATTAAATGATTAAGTTATGAATATGCGCTCATTCCCTTGGAACCTATATGTCTGCTTTATTTCCCATGCATCCCTGTTTAGTCACTCGAAGGCACTCTCCCAGGGAGCTACATCATCGTTCCATATTCAGAGCAAGCCTCTTGGCATAGCTACCATCTTGGTAAACTCACAAGTAACCTTGCCTTGACTTAGAGCTTAAATCCCTGCAAATTGGGAAGGTGTTTCCTTCAGACCAGTAGTCTAGGAGACTTTGAAATTACGCATATGTCCTTAACTGAAGACCCAAATAAGAGCGGGGATCATAGCCCAAGAATTATCGGAGGATCCAGGTGACCTAGGTCTAGGAACCTTGGAGCTTGAAGCTCCAAGATGTCTAATTGTTACGACTGATGGGTGTTCTATATGCACTAAAAACACACTAAAAAACCTCAACTAAATTGTCAACCCAGGGTAGGTAAACTTAGATTTGTAGTATAGTCTAACTATATGCCAAGGTAGAAGGGCTGGTAGTAGTATAGTCTAACTAA
The DNA here is from genome assembly GCA_032191745.1 of Picea mariana. NCBI lineage: Eukaryota > Viridiplantae > Streptophyta > Pinopsida > Pinales > Pinaceae > Picea > Picea mariana. The sequence goes on from JASDQU010680575.1 coordinate 75,441, forward strand.
GGAAGTGGCTATCTAAAGGCTAATCTATTCAAGAAAAACTATCTAATGAGAAAACCCTACTAAGCAACTTGAAACTATGTAACCTAAGTACTTTTGGACCAAGGATCGATGGATAGTTATAGGAAAACAAGTGAAAACCCTACTTGAAGCAAACTAGTTCAATCCTGGCAATAAGCAAAAGAAGTTATTTAAGCATAACAATAAGCAAATAGCAAAAGCAAACTACTTTAACTAGCCTACCTAAATTTAATGAGCAACTACCCTATGAAAGCAAGTAAATAAACAAGCAACTATACTATCAAAGCAAGAATAGACAAGTAAGCAATTTAATCTATTAAAGCAAGTAAACAACTAACTACTCTAAGATAACTTCTACTGTAAGTAAACTAATTAAGACTACTCATTGAACAACTAACTAAGCTAAGAGGCAAGCGAATTCTATTCTTAATTCAAACTTCAAAACTATTTCTAATTCATAAAAGGAAATCTATTTAATTGAAAGAAAGAAGAACTAACAACTAATTTTTAATCTATGATAAACAAAATTGTTGCTCTCTAATCTACCAAAGCAAAAGACTATATATTCTACAACAACAATAAAACTATCTTCTGATCTATGAAAGCAAGAAACTATCTTTTAACCTATAAAAACTCAAATATAGTGTAGGTGGTTGTGTGAATGTCTCCGGTGTCTTATAATATCTTGGTGGCGCTTGACAACAAAAGATAATTTAAGCGGTATAAACTCAATACTGATTCCAATAGCAAAGTGAAAGGTGTGGATTAAGCAATCTAATGAGAACTTAGCCATTACGGAAACAATCGTCAATTACCCTGCATATTCATGGAATTATTACTCGTGTATTAACCATCAACAATATAACAAGATTTTAGTTGTACTTCTATGCTATGTAAGCAAAATTCATAATTAAATTCAAGCTTTAACTAAAAATTGGAATTGCAATCCAATTCTAGGAAAGAAAGTGCATAAAGTGAAACTATGCTATATCTATTTTAACAATTCAATGTGCAAGAAGGAAAATGCTTAAAAACATAAATTAAAACATAACATATAAAAACTAAACTAATGAATACATTAACTAACAACTAGTTAAGCAAGATATACATGACAATAGAATAAGAAATCTATAATTAAAAACTAAAACTAACCCTATCCATCCACCGAATCCTTGTTAAAGAAAACATAAATTAAAAATCTGTTCTACTCTATTTCAAACTATGTTTTAAACTTGATTCTAAAAGCATAAATAAAACATAATCTAATATCTAATTGCACACGGGGTTAGTCTATGAATTTGCAAATTCGTTCCTAACTACATAATCAACACATATTAACACAAGCCTGCAAAAAAGAGTTAAAATAATTAAACTACAACAAAAAATTAGAAAGCAAAGAAATAAAAGAACAGTTCATGTACATGAAATAAAAAGAGACATCTAAGCTATGAAATGCATAAATAACTTAAAGAATAGTTACCAGACTGCTGGTAGGCACCCCGACAAATTGTGGTCACTTCTCAAAGGCACACCATGAACTCAGCAAATCCATTTCACCATTAAAACTCAAAAACACAGTTTCATATAATTTTGGCAATTGAAAATAGCAAAAACAGAGGAAAATCATAGTTGTCTCTAATCCTCTACTTCTTCTATTGCTTCTTAACTATTGTATGACCACCACGATGGTATTTATAAGATTTACAGACCAAGTGGTCGACCACTGGAAGGTCGAACCACTTCAAAAAACAATAAATTACATTAATGGTGCCCTAACTGTTGAAATAGAGTGAGCTAATAATCGCCTTGCTCAACAACCCAAACCGAGTTTTCAAGAGTTCAGTAGCTGGAGGGGGCAAGCACGAGAAAAACCCATGTTCCTGATTCACCCATCACTGGCCGCCAATACCATAATCGCCAAATCTCCCACCATTTTTGTGCAGGACGCGGTGCTAGACAGAGTGTCGAACTAGGTACCGGATCAAGTACTGGATGGAGTGTCAGACTGAGTGCCAGAGGCAACAACGTGATGCGATTTTTCCCTGTAACACCAAAAAACGTGAATTAGATCCTTGGAAACATAAAAACGTGATGAATTATACTCAATATCGACATCAAACACGAATTATACATACCTGGTGTGGATCATACCGTTTTGGCACAAAATTCTTCAAAATTCTTCTCCAAAACATGAAAAACACATATATACATTCGGTAAAAGTGTCAAAAGTTTTCAAGTGAAAAGAAACCCTAGTTTCAGAAGGCATATGTGGGTTGCATAACAAATAGGGTGCGTACATACGTAGGCTGCATCACTATAGGTCGTGTATATGTTGTATTTTTGTAGATACATGTTCAGTTCAGGTACAGTTTGATTACATGGCAGTTGTACAGATTGGATACAGAGCAGTGGTACATGTTGATACACTTGTACAACAATATATCTTACAATGACAGGTTGATAGTGGTTCCATCATTCTACTTCTACTTCAGGGTGGTTGGACGGGGCAAGGACAGGTGGTTGTAGCCACCTTCCAGTTGTAGCTGGAGAACATAAGGGGTTTTAGCCTCCTTCTGGTTGTAGCCAGAGAATTGGGGAGTTGAAGCTTCCCTCGGGTTTTAACCTAAGAAACTAGGGGGTAGGAGCCTCCTTCTAGTTGCAGCTGGAAAAAAAACGAAGTTGGTGCTTCCAATGAATGTAATTCTTCAAGACATATA
>JASDQU010680576.1:29381-41020 GCA_032191745.1 Picea mariana
AGTAAAGTTAAGGGAGTTGGTGCTTCCTAGGTTTGGTTCCCTAAAGTTAAGGGAGTTGGTGCTTCCTGCGGTTGGTGCCCTAAAGTTAAGGGAGTTCATGCTTCCTGAGGTTGGTGCCCTAAAGACAAGGGAGTTGATGCTTCCTAGGGTTGGTGCCCTGAAGAAGCAATTTTTTTGTTTCCTAGAGTTGGTGCTCTAAAAAGGATTGGTGTCCTTCACTATTCTTTATGAAACCTTATAATTCTTGTTAATTGTATTTATATAATTGATTTTACATACAATTCTATTGTTGATTTATTGTGATAATCAATAAAATATAAAAGTAACTACTAATTGTTGAAAAAGGGTAATACTGATTCACCCCCCACNACAACCCTGTAGAGGAAAATTCATCGAATATTTAGATAAATCTTGTCAAACAGACGCACAAATCCCAAGCATAGAATGCATGCAGTTAGCAATTGAATTAGTCCAGTCGGAAACCCAGAAACCGACTCAAGAAAGTAATCCAACCTCTCTATCGATATCGACACAGACTCTTACAACCATTCCATTTTCGAAGAAACAACAGAAATAAAATATGGTTCTAAATCATATCTCGATTTACAAAGGTGGTGAATACCCTAAGAGACATTGGTTCGTCTGCGAGAAATTTTGGGATGTAGACGACATAATCGATGAGGACAAAAAAATGGCACAGTTCAGTGCCGCCCTTTGAGCCAGAGTACTTACATGGTTTAGGAATTATACAGACAATCAACAATGCTCGAAGGAACATATAAAGAAAATATTCCTCAAGTTCTTCAAAACTCAAGATAATAGTCAGTTGGAAGCACAAAAACTAAAAGAAATCAAACAAAATCTACGAGAAATAGTTTGAGAATATGATAATAGGTTTAAATATTTATTAAGTAAAATCCCTTATGAAATCGATGAAAAGTTGATGGTACAATGGTATGTAGCAGGATTACTACAAAATATCAAAATTACCCTTCGAATGTATGATCTTCGGTCATGTGAAGACATACTGAAAAAATCACAATGAATCGAAATGGATGATGAAGGCACCCTGTCTTTAACAATCGCTAAAAAAAGACTAGAAGACAAGCTCATCGAGCTACAACAATCAATCAAAAACATTTTGATTGCACGCAACAAACTCTAGTGTACCATTTTCTAAAGTGAGGGTCACACAAAAGATTACTTCAAGTTCAATGATGCACTAGACCTAATAGTCAAACACATCTAGATCAAAACATACTGTGATATTTGTGAATCCTCGACAAATCACGCAACAAGACACTTCCCGCACAATATAAGGAATGCACGCCCCAAGTGGTGTCGTATATGCACATAAAATAATCATTCCACCTAGGAATGACGTTTGAATGGAAATAATAGATCGAACATGCATTCAATATACCACATACATATGGTCGACTAGCATGTCGACCAAGCAAATAGAAACGGATACATAGGACGAGGTCGAGGTGGTTATCAAGGTCGAGGTAGAGGACATTATTATTGCTTCAATTGTTGGAAAGATTATTATATAAGCCCAAATTGTCCCATAAAAGATAGAACTGATCTCAATTTTTGTAACATTTGTGGAGTAGGAGATCACTCCCTAGAGGACTGTCTGATTATACTAGAAAAAATTATGAACAAAAGAAATGTAAATATCTTGCACACATTGCCAAAACAAGAGATTCTAAATTCGATGAATCTTCATGTGGTAACACATTCAGGAGCTAGTGAAGGTATTTATCCAGAACCAACAAGTGGAAAAAGGAGAGACCGATATTTATACCCCGATCCAGATCAACAAGACAAACTTATGCGGGAAGCGATGAAATTATTCAAGAATATCGACCAAGATAAAATGAACAAGGGAAAAGATACAAACATTTCTGATATGGATTTAGATGAATTTCTGCAGCTGCTAAAAGAAAAGAGGCCAATCGGCCACTTGATCGACCTACTGAGTATTCTAAGAGAATATAAAGAAGACCTAAGATCTATTAAAATTTTGTGCCACCTATCTCAAGAAATACATACCAATGACTTCGAACCACAAGTTGACCTTGAAATCGATGAACACATGATCAAGGAAGTCATAGTCGATTTGGGATCTCAAGTAAACATACTCCCAAGGGAAAAGTGAATTTGACTCGAAAAACCACTCCTCCAACCAACCATGAATTTCCTAAAGCTATCATATCATAGGTTCATTGAACCAAGCGATACCCTTAAAAGCATAATAACATCTATAATTGGAATACCGATTAGAGTCTATTTTGAAGTAATCAACTTTGTCAAAGGCATCCCTTCCTATCCCACATTAGTCGATAGACATTAGGGAAGAAACATGTGAGATACAATCTCCCTTGAAAGAGATAGAATCAAAATGAAAGGGAGTGGAATAAAAATTATAATACCATTGGATCCAAAGAAAGTTAAACCTTGGGATGAGACATGGGATGAAGCTCAAGAATCCAGACGACTATATCAAGTAATAAATTAGAAAAGAGATAATTTCAAGCCAAACAACGAAGAAGAAATCCTAGTTGGGTCTCCCTTATCAATATGACAAAATTCATATACATAATTGTACAACTGGAAAATGGATAATTACGAAGCCCAAGAAAAAGAATGTTGTTCAATAGAAGCCATACCAATAACAAGATCCAAATCATGCTTATATGTACAAGTTGTACCTGTTGTGGTAGAAATAAAGTTAAAGAAAACACTGACACTCATTCTAACTCATACAAATGCAAGGAAACCCCTGTGGTTCAGTGAAAGGAACTCTCCGTTGTGATAGTCAACAAAGTTTCCAAGTCAGTCGAAGAATAGGGGAGAATTCGAAGTCTAGATGAGTCCTTCACAGGTCAATCCTCATGATGCTGGGAAACGCATGCTCCTTGACTATGGACATGGAACAATGCCACCTTATACTTTATCGAAATATTTGGGGGGAAACAATTATCAACAAACCTGAACATCCTGACTTTCAAACCTGGGTTCGAGCTAATAGCTCACATTCAACAATGTGAAAGGAAATGGAAAAATGTAGGATACTGAGACAAACAAGTATGGCCACACATGTTTCTTAATATATTATCAGACATACCACATAAATGGTATAATATCAAAGAAGCATTTGGACATACATTCAACTGGAACGTAATCAAAAGTAACTTTGTTAAAGACTTTAAATTCAAATCAGAGGAGGCACTTTTGCAAGCAGCAACAAAAGAAATTAAAATCTTTTTAGAAAAAAAAATTCCTAAACAAAGGAATCAAAAGGGAAAAGTCAAACAAAAAGAGAAGTTAAGCAAGATTAAGAAAAAACTAAATAATGTAACTAATAAGTTGGTTACCATAGTTAGGTAAAAACAAATATTCACCAAATACAGGATATACAATATCTACAAACCATCAAGACATTCATTTATGGAAAAATGAGAAGAGAACAAAGCTTCCAGCCAGAAAATAGAGAAGAAATGCAGAAAGAAAGACCAAATTCAATACCTCATCAAGACCTGCACCATTATCTAAACAAGCTTACTACTCGATCCAACGAAAGAACAATGCATCATCAAATCAAGCAGGAATATTACAAATGCAACTTTTCAAGAACAAGCAAGTGGGACAAATATCAATCAAATAAGAATCAAAACATTAATTCAAGTAACCAATAACATCCCAAGCAACACAAGCATATTTTTAAAATACCAAGCATTAGTCGAATTGACAGGGAAAAAGAAACCAACACAGTCATATATCACAGAACTTCGACTGACTGGAAGAATTGACTTGACCATGGGAAACAACTCAGAATCAGCCAAGCCAAGTGCATTTCTCGAGAGAAAAAAAATTATCCCATGGAAACAATTGGCCAACACAAAGATTCAATTAATGAACAATAGAAGAATATTGACCACCATATCACCGATGATACAAACATATTTTAACATGAATTTGATGTTATAATTGAGGCATATAATTTAATATCACCAATGGATAAATTAAAGTTCCCTCCCCAATTCCCACCTATAAATATGGATGAAGTGTATGACTTCATCTCATTATTATTTACACCAGAGTGTTCATGAAGGCAAAGCCCCATAGTTGAAGCGACATTCCCAATTACAAAAATTTAGAAATTCGCATCTAATAAGAAAGAAATTACAGATATTCCTAAAATGAGGGGACAAGTAACAGATTCACCAGTTGAACCAAGAACAAAGGAAAACTTCGACAAAGCAGGTGCAACAGAATTGCAAGTGTGAATGTAGAACATTCATGGATCATGAATTGAAGAAATAGAAAGGTATCGACAATGGAAAATTTCATGGCATGGGGAGTGGAGAGCAGCCAATGGGAGGAAACTAATTTCCTCAAGCAATATGGAATCTGCCATTGTCTAGGAGCACCCAAAATTGCAGAATTCGATGAATGGAAAGAGGAATCTGCAAAGTTCCTCGTAATTCGTTATCATAGTGGATACCTTTGGCTCAACTATCCAGTTTCAATCATGGGAGGTATGATCCACAGGATCATGGGAATACCACATGGGGTCACACCCGTGCCTAAAACCATAAATACCAATGACTAGTTGTAGACCCTCACAGGTAGAACATTGGCCAAAAATTTGAAAGGGTTGCAAATTAACAAAGTAAGTGACCCCCATGCCAATTGGACATGCATTACAATTTCCCTATTCTTTACCACTATTGGTTGGGCTTCGGATGTGAAGCTCAAGATGTTAGAACTAATTTTCCAAATACTTTAGTCGAGAGCACGGTTCGACTGGGATGAACATTTAGTTGTGTTAATCAAAAGCAACTATGTCGACTATCAAGAGTATGGTCGGGCCATCAAATTCCCAACACTTCTAATATGGATCTCCATGAGCCGAGTTGACCCCATTAGGGAACTTGCATTGACTCTAAAGCAGATTACAACTATGAATAACTACACTGCTTTCACACCTGGAGTAACCAAAACATCAAAGGCAACACCATCCAATATAATATTCAAGTGTTGGTTCAACCATCTCAATAACGTCTCCTTTCAATGGAGAGTCCAACAACAGGTTTGATGAGCTCTATCGCCCAATGCACACATTCAAATAGGGATCAACTACACCAAAATGTGGCATGGAATTAATGGAGAACCGTCGCCTGAGGAGTTAGTATATCAACCGACAAAGTACCAATATTTCAAGAGCTGGATAGACAACTAGGGTTCCAAACAACAATCCTTCCACATGTACTAAATCTTGAATCTGCCATCATAACACCTTTGACAGATGATGAAAAATAAGAAGAAATGCAAGCAATGTGTTATATAGAGCCATTTGTTTAGAACCTGGATGGAGAAGCGAGTCCTCAAGTGAAGAAGACCCCAACCAAAAGAAAGAAGTAATAAAAAATGATTAAATATAAGCGACCTATTAATGTTAATATAGTTTATGATGATGTAAATATGTTGTGGCATGAAACATTTCAATCAGATGCAACCCTCAACTTCAGTAATCCACAAACAATACAAAAAATTACCGACTTCACAAACAAGTTAGATGAGAAGGATCGACAAAGAGAAAAGGATCAAGCAGTTATTGCCAACATCTTAAAGTCAAGTGTTGGCCCATAGTTCCAAGAAGCTATAGGAAACATGAAAGAAAAGAGTGAAAATGAAAACAAAACCAAAGCATCTCTAGAGAACCAAATTGAGACAAGAAGAAAAAAGAAACAAAGTATGGATGAGCAACAAGAACATAGTACAGGTTGGTCGACCCCAGTCAAGACATGTCGATCAAATCTCGGTCAACCTAACCTCGGTAAGAAATCAGTTACAAATAAGTCATGCATAGGATGAGTCGACCTTACAAGAGAATCTCCTCCACCCGGGCCAACACCAATAATTGAAGAAAAAGAAGCAATGAAGAAGTTAGTGAAGCAAAGAAAGAAAATCAAAAGAAAACCTCAACAAATATCATCCGAGGAAAAAATTTTGGATAAAAGAAACATAAGAAGAAAGGATCACTTAGATTCGGAAGAAATCAACACTAATATGCAAAATGGAACAACTAAGAAAGAAAACAATTAAGAACTTCCAAACTCACACTAGCCAGCAATTCAAAAAAATCAAACAAATTAACTGGTATCAAACACATCAGAACAAGCAGGGGGAAATGGTATAGACACTCAGGGATGAGATCAAAATCACCCTAAGGTACAACCATTGAATAATCCTGACTTTCCAACAAAGACCCATCAAGAAAATAGAAAAGATCGGGTAAATCCTACTAGTTTGATAGGAAAACAAAAATAAAGACCAGACGCATGAAACAAATCACCACTAGAAAATATTTCAAGGAAGATTGACATCACAAAGTAGTCCAATGCACCTGATCAAGGAAAGGATGAGAATGAAAATAAGAAAAAGGGAAATATATAGTCACTATTGGCACAGGCCAATTGTGAGAAAGAATTAAGACAACGCTGCAAAATGAGGAGCGCGCCGAAAAGTGAGGAGCGCATCATAATTGGAAGAAAAGAAACGTCGAAAACAGAGGAAAAGAAGCATTAAGAAAATTAGTTAGGGTTTTTGTAAGGGATTTGTCCCATTTTTGTATAAGTAGAATGTATTAGGATTGTAAAAGGTTAGCGATTATTGTTGGCGGGTTAGTGAGTTAGGCATTTTGAGTCAGTCAGATAGTGGATTGTTGAGAAGTTCTCAGTTTTGTGAGGACTGTTGCGATCTGTGGAGATCATCTGTAATGGAGGAATAGATGTACAGTGTGCAACACTAGATTTTGTATGAATAATAATAAAGAGTTGAAGCGATAAATCTTTGTGGACGTAGCCCTAGGAGGGGGGTGAACCATGGTATATCTGTGTTATGTAGGAATTTTTGCAATATTTATGGTTACATTTGCTTTAATGAATTCATGATGAACATGCTAAATGATCAAGGAAATAACATTTCCCACTAAGGAAAGAACTGTAGAACAACACTAAGTAAATGAATGTCATAGCTAGTGTTTAGATCTGAATCTTATGTTACAGTATATGAATACCTATCATTGAATACATGTTTCTATAATGGTTAATGAAGTGTTATTGGAATATTAGTGTTATTGTTCTAAACTAAGATCTAATGAGGGTTTGAGGGATAACATCGAGTATATCTAATGCCTCTAAGAGAGAAACACATCCCATCCCAGGGTTGCAGACGTTTGAGTCCTACAACCACCCATTGAAGCCATATCAGGTGAGACTGTGCAGTGCACTTTGTGCGTTGTGTTTACTTCTAGTATCCATAAGGACTGACGACCGAGGGGTTGTTGGTAATCCAGTAGTTAGAACCTGGGTCAGCCCATAAGCATCCAACAATGGTTCTGTTGTCAGTTGGAACTTAGAAGATTAAATCGGTAGGGATGTATCATGTAGTATAGTGCAAGGGTTTAATAAAGGGGATGTTTGTAGAGTGGAATCCCATGAAAGCGAATATTGAAAGATGGTTGACAGTTCAGGAACTAGATTTTTCCCACAAAGAGAATATAAGCCCTAGGTTTAAACCAAGACAGTACTTGGAGAGATATGTATTCAATTAAATACATGAGAGTTTCCTTAGTGATTTTCCCATGATATTGCAGGAGTGGACATCACTGTTGAAAGATACCCATCCAAAAAATAGAGTTAGATCAGTGGTGGACAGAACAAATTATCGCACGCTGAAGAGGGTAAATAACAAATTCACACACGTAGTAGATTTCTAACTAGATAACATTGTAGTGGGGTATATCACTAAGTTTGTAGTAGATACATCAAAATATTATAGTTTAGAAGAGAAAGAGTTTCTTAAGGGTCCAAGGGGAAGGTACATCAGGTTGTTGTACACTTCGATCAAAATATTATTGCATGATAAAGGGGTATTAACCATGGAATCAGACAACTAAACTACCCTACGTGCATGGGGGAGGTAGGGGAAACACTGAAGAAGGTCTGATATGGAGGGGGAAATGGATGGAGGAGAGAGAAGTAAAAAGAAATATCCCATTTTGATGGATCAAGAGGAGATCCAGAAAATCATGTAGAAGGTAGGAATGATGCGCAGTGGAAGACCCTACCCGTATAAGTTCAATAGGAATAAAAGAGAAGTAGCCGAGAGGGAAGGCTTAGAGAGTGATGATGAGGAGGTAGAGCATCTTCATGTTGTGGAGAAAATTGAAGAAATATTTATTGCCACATATGAAATAAAACTAGAGGAGAAGGATCTAATAAGGAAGAAAGTACCCCTCTCTAGATCCAAATCAATGTAGAACCTACAACCCCATGTACAACTAACACATCAGTAAAGAAAGATTTATTTAGAAAACCAACAACTGACATCCAGAGAAATATAGGAGATCAAGATAAAAGTAAGGGTACAAGTGGAAGTACCAACAACAATGTAGGTAGTGGCACAAGTGGAAGTACCAATAGAAATACTAGTAGGAGTTCAAGTCCGAACAACAATACAGAGATAGTAGTACCGCATGGAGCAAGTACAACACATTCGACAATGGAAGGTTTAGATCCAACAATAAGACTACCAGATTTCCATGGGGATGGAAAAGAGGACATAGAGAAGAACCTATTCATGTGTGATCGAATATGGGAAGCGAAAATAATCACTGATGAGACAGCAAAAGTAGCGCAGCTAGCAATAACATTCAGAAACCGTGCACTGGATTGGTAGAAGAATCTAGCAGTAAAAAAGCCATAGGGTGCACTGAGAACAGTAGCAGAGATCAAACATACAATAATCATTGAGTTTTAGAGGCCAAAATCAGAGGACTAGTTCATTAATTAGATGATTGAGGTTTGACAGAAACTAGGAGAGTCTGTATGGAACATCAATCAAAAGTTAAAGACATTGAAAGGTAAACTAAAGTATCCCATTTCTGACATGCAGCACAAACAATTGTTTATAAATTCTATGTTACCACATTTCAAATATACATTGAGACATCAGAAATTTCAAAAACAAGAAGAGGCACTACAAGAAGCGATGTAGTTAGAGGAGAATCAATATAATCAGACAGATCCAGCTATAGAGGAGCTGAAAAAATACTTGAAGAACTTGACAGTGCAATTAAACTAGAATAAAAGTAGGGATAAAAGAGAAGCAATGTGGTGTACCCTATGCAGATCAGAGGGACATCAAAAGAATGAGTGTCTGACATTTATGCAGTACTTGGGAGTAGGACTTCCAAATCCATTGCCTATAGAAGGGCCTTGGTGTGAAATATGCAAGACACATGGACATGATCCTTATCATTTCCCTATGATGCATAAGTACAAGACAAAACCGAAGAGTACTTTCTGTAACTTTTGTAAGTCGGCAGGACATGAAGAAAAAAATTGTAGAACCCTGGAGCTAATGAAGCAAAGAACCTCATATGCATACAAGATGCAAGCTAAGTTGATGGCAAGACAGACTACACCATAGTTTGGTAATATGCAGCAATTCCAAGCAGTGCCATAGTTTCAGCAAACCCCACAGTATAATCAGGCACAACAGTATCAGAACATGGATACAAAGGGGATCAAAGGAGGATTCAGAGGTAGAGGAAGAGGAGGAATGGGAAGAGGTAGAGGGCCTATTATCTTCCATAATTGACAATAAGAAGGACACTATCCCAGAGATTTCCATCAACTAGCAGCAACATGTATGTATTTTTGCACAATGGATCATGTGACAAAAGAATGTCTGAAGTTAATGATGCAGATCCAGGAGAAGAGGAATCTAAATAACCAGAATGTTCAGTGGATTGCTGTAGAAATAAGGGATCCCAAGAGGAACATCAATATAGTGACTAGAGTAGGAGTGAAGACAAGAGCATATTCACATGATCATAAGAAGGAATCCCAGTGTTGGATTTAGAAGAACACTCAGCCACAACAACAACTTGATCCAAAGAAGGAGAAGGAAACTTTCAAGGAAGCAAAGAAGGAGTTCCTGAAGGAGAATGTAGCCTCCACATCGAATATTGCGTAGAGGTATGATACTCCTATTTTTTATATGTCTCATTATTTGGATCATACTTACAAAGGAGAGAAAATAGAGAAAGTAAGTAACTTAAAGAATTTTATGGAATCTTGCTTTAAATTAATTAATGATAATAATGTCATGGATTTTTTTAAAAGTATGCTTGAGAAATATAGCATAGAGGAAGGGGTAGGAATAGAACCAAAGAAGATTAATCAAGTCCATAGAAAAAAAAAATAGTAGAGAGTTCAGATTGAATGCAAATATAGGAGACTTTAATATGGGAAATGTTATCCTATACTTAGGATCAGATGTCAACATGATGCAGGAGCATCGTTGGCAAGCGCGCAAAGGCAGGACCACTCAACACGTGAGAGTTCTTCCAGAAATTCAACGTTGACAGTTGCAGCCGATTTCAAAATCCACCTTCACTTAGTGCCGAAATTTAGCTTTGGAGGCACGCTTGAACCAGTGCCGAATTTTACCCTTTGAGGCAAGTTTTGAAATCGTAAACAGCGCAGGATTTTCCACTATGGCTTTGGAATGCAACTGCACTAAGATAGCATAGGATGAATTTTAGAGTAGGAAAGTAGCTAGGGGAAACCCTAGGAATCTTTTTGAGTTAAGTAGATGTTTGTACACCCAGTTGGAGAGAACGGTAATACAGAGAGAAATTAGTTGTAAGAGAGAACTACGAGTTAGCAGGAGATCTCTGTTTTTTTGAGTTACTGTAATTTTGAATGTATTATGTAGCCATTGGGCACTTGTGAATATAACAGAAGGAAAATTGATCCAAATGTATGGTGTGTGGATTGTGTGTGTTTTCCTGTCATTTATGTTTTCATGAACAAGTGGATGGAACTCTGAGTTTTTCCAGTTTCAATTGTTTCTCTTCATTGGAAGCTCTGCAAGGTGTGCATCAAGCCAGAGAGGAACGTAAGGAAATTAGGAGGAATTTCTCAGCGAGAAATACTGTGGATCTGAGTTATTGAAATCCCTTAGATGCAAGGAGTGCGCAGGAAATCGAATTATGAACCAGACAAAGCTCAGGAGGAACAACACTTCGGAAAGTGTTATTGAGATCCAATAACTCATTCCCTGGAAGAAGTGAAGACTGAGTCTTCGAAGACTTAGAAAATCTTCTAAGTCTGAAGCGAGTAAAATATCAGGAGGAACAACACTTCGAAAAGTGTTATCGAGATCCAGGAACTCATTCCCTGGAATAAGCGAAGACCAAGTCTTCGAAGACTTAGAAAATCTTCTAAGTTTGAAGCGAGTAAAATCTCAGGAGGAAGAACACCATCGAGCGTTGGATCGCGGTGGAGAATCCTGTGGACCGTCTGATTTGAGTTAGGATCATAGGCTTTAACCCTGTGTAGATCCAGGAGGGGAGATCTCAAAGATCTAAATGGACGGTAGAGAGTCCTTGAGGAGAAATGTCGAAACCCCACAAGTCGTTGGATAAGGTGGAGCTGGAAGGAGGTTAGCGGTGAGGGTTCTTGATGTGTAAATCTTGGGAGGAATAGTTGTTTAAGGATAAATTCGTGAGTGCGGACACAGACCAATCTCCCCAGATCCAGGTGGATCTGGGG
>JASDQU010680576.1:47314-58945 GCA_032191745.1 Picea mariana
CCTCATTTTGACATAATCAACATCTCCTTACCATTCAAAGGGGTCACCTAAGGTATCTTTGAATTTCAAGCTATTTTTATGCACTTTAATGCTTTAAATTGATAATGGGACTAATATCGCTTGGGTTAGGTACCACTGCTATTTTTGGAACAGGATGTCGGTACCAGGTACCAACCCGCACTCGTGGAGGTACCAGTGGAGCCGTTCGAGATCTGTGCATTATGGTGTGCGTTATGGTTCGAATGAGAAATAGAAAGATTCACAGGACAGTTGGAGTCATTGCCACAGAGTGCTTGAAGGCCTAATGATGAAACTGGATCGATTATTCTCCATCGTTCACACTTTGTGACACTACATGTCACGAAGATGTGAAATACATTTTCAGTTCGATTGCAAGACTATTCTCGGATCGAGGATCCGTTTGTTTCTTTGCTTATTTGTTTAGACTGTTACAAACAGTAGGATTTTGATATAAACCCGTGTTCACTCCTGAGAACGGGTTACTGTTGTCATTGCTATTGCTATCGTTATTGTTGCTGGACTATGTGATGCCATGAACCTATGTTTTGAATACAGATTACTGTTACGTTATATTATTTGACCGATATGTGATTTGAGTACTTCTTTCCTGAGTTGATGAAGCACGAAGTTTATACAGTGATTGAGTAGAATGTTATAGTCGGCTCTGGTTGTTACTAACAGCATTGTGCCATTTGGTTGGGCCCGCCAAACCGGTGCAAGCCGCTGTTTTATTTTGCAATAGATTTAGTTTTATGCTGTTAGAGACTTAGTTCATTTTAATGCTTTAGAACTTGCATACGAAATAGCTTAACGCTCTTAGATTTGGGTGTTTTAGCATATTGGCATTTGTTTATCTGAATGGTATATCTGCAGCTCATAGCGTGACATTGATTTGGATGCTTCAGAATCGTGTTTATTCATTCTTCAACTGAATCATTCCAGCGTACTGTTATCTTTGACGTTGTTGAGTGTTAAACGCAGAACTGATGCCTGTAGGGTTTAGAATATGCATGTGGTTATTTAGTTTTCCTTTTCAATTCAAACAGAACTCAGAATTAGCATGCATTTTGCTTTGTTAGACATTAGTTACCTTGCCTGGTTAGAATAGTTAGATGACAGTTAGAACAAAAGGAGCTCCTGGTACCAGTTAATAGCATAATACTCTGTTTTCCTGTAGACATAATAGATTGATTTTTGCTGTTCAGAATGAATGCATTTTCGACAATACTCTGTGTGTCCTAACTTAAGCAGAAATGATGATGGTAAATGATCAAACATAGAGGTGAAATAATCTTGTGGAACCACATTTTGGGAATAAGAATAGCAATACCAGCATTTGAGCACAAGACTGTTTTTCTGTTGATGACTTAAATAGGAAATGCTCAGTTTCAAGTTAGTCATTAGAATTCAAGTTCTTAGAATAGGTGTGTGTTCTATTCTTAGGATAGCATTTAGATAGAGACTAGACGCTTACCTGCACATACTGTGTATCAGCTCAAAGTTTACCAACCCTGGTTTGACAATTTAGTGTTTCAGGTCACTTAAAAGCTTCAATTTAGCAGCCTGACAGCTACGTCGACTTTTTGTTGTGCCATGACCTCTTGTTTAGTGAAATCCTGGATGGTTGCTTCGTTGACAGGTCCCTCTAGGCGATGTTCAGCAGTGGTGACGATCTATTCCAGCTCTACTCCTCAGCCTTCGATCTCAGTGAACAATTGACAAGCCTCATCCTATATAGGTTGGAGTCTCTGAGTCACTTCCATAACCCTGCTCTGGATAGTGTGGACCTACTACTAGGCAGTGCGCTACTCTTGGGATCGTTTCATTCTTTCCATAGCTGACAGGAGCTTCAACTGCGCCTGTATTGTTTCTGCTTGATACTTTGCTTCTTGGGGTTGTGACTCTAGTGCCTTTAGTTTTGGGTTCTTAGTTAATCACTCATATGTCTAAGCATTGTGATCACTCAGCTGCTTGTAGTCCATGGTAAGATCCTTTATTCTCTCGACTGCACTCTAGGCAGTTTCTTCTCTTTGATCCCTTGCATCTTGCGGTGTGCTTGAAATTGTGCAAATCTCTAAGTCTACGATTCTTTGTTGTAGCTGCTAGGTGGCTTCTACGAGCTTCTCCACTTGATGGGTGATTTGATCTTCTGCCTTTATCTCTAAGCCTTTCACAGAGTGAAGTGCTCTATTGACTGCTTCTTTCACTTCAACTTGTTCCATGAACAACTGTTCTTTCCCTTGTTGCATCTGTGCTTTCTCTTCGTCAAACTTTGTCTGGAGAGAAACCTTCTCCTACTCTGCAACTCTGCATTGTTCTATGAGTACGCCTTGCACTTTCTTCAAGGCCTGGGTGGCTTGTCCTATTTCCTCTTGTGCTCATCTAAGGTGGGCTTCAGTTACATCGGTTATTCGACGGAGTTGGGATGGCTCATCTCCCAACTCTGGTTCTCCCGATGGCAGGGGCGCAGTGGAGACAGCGTGACTGGAATAAAGGGCCTGCTAAACCCCTTGGAGTTTGACCTCAATTCTATCATAAATTTTTCTCCTGCTTGGCTTCTTGTTTCTCTATGATTTCTAGTGAAGCATCGTTTAAAGCTGCTATGAGGAAGTCAAAATCATCGGAGGTGAGGACATTATGCATCTTGGTTATGGTGGCTTTGGGTTTCTTTTGGGAAGATGGTTTCTAGGGATAAACCTTCCTCTTCTTCAAGGGGTTGACCCTATCTCTAGGCGATGTTACTTCGCCTTTCCTCTGTTCAGCTTCTACTTCGTCATCACCCCCTCGGTCAGGTGATACCAAAGAAGTCTTTCCCGAGGTGCTGCTTAATTCTTGGACTTCTTAATCTTTCTTCATCTTGTTGGGTCCGGGTGTATCATGCGTGGTTTCTGGGATGTTGGGGTCAGACATCTTTGCAGGGTCTGTGAGAATAAGGAGGTTCATGGACCAGTCCTTAGTAATCTCCTCCAGGTCCTTTTTGGTAAGTTTATAGTATGACTGGAGATGCTCCTTTTTTTCATCGGCTCGCACTGTTATGTAGATGAAGTGTTGATTTGTTATGTAGATAACTTGGCAATAGATCTCTTGCAACAGGTGAGAAGCCTTCATTAACTCATTTATGTTCGTTACGGCGCGGTCCTAATGGTCTGGTGACAAGATTTCTGGCCATAAATGTCTTTCTGCCCATTCGAGGCGTCGGTCTAATGGTTATACTATTCCCAACAACTATAATACTTCGTCATGGTGAAGTGCCAGATGACGTTGTTCTGATATTCCATGGAAGCTCCATTTTTGCAAATTTTCCTTCTGTGAAGTTCCCTCGGGAATCTTCTGTAACTTTTCAATCTTAGCTCTTTTCTTACTTATTTTTCTAGCCGTCTTTCCATTGAGCTTCATCTCAATATTCCTTTTTCTGTTCTGATTCTTATCTTCTCTTGGCAGAGTAGCTTCGCACTGGTGAGAATCCTTCCTAGAGGTCATAAGTAATACTTCCTTTGTAGTTGGAATAGGTACTTCAGTCTTATGGGAGTCTTCTTTTGTTCCTGCAACTTTGATATCCAAGTCTCTGGTGTTAGATAGCTTTGACCTGGTCTCCTGTTCTTCCATCAAGTGTGAAATCCTCCTAGTCATGAAATCCATTAGGTCCTGCTTTTTCTATTCTATAGATTCCTCTTCTTCTTTCCTTCAGATCTGGTCTTTCTCAATCCAGGTTTTCCTTAACAAAACTGGAAATGGGGCGTTGCTTTCAACAAACTTAATAAACTCAAAATCTTCTTATGTCGAAGTTCCATGAGCACTCATAGATATCTAGGTAAGTCTTCCACATAGGGTTATCAGTTTTCCTCTAAATAATCTGATTCCTCCCAATGAAGGAATCATAGCAGGCTTTCCTAAAGTTTCCCAAGTTTTTTCTGTTATAATATTCACCTATGTTTCCTCATCTAGAACACAGTCAATGTCGAAGTCTCATATTCTTACTTCTATTTGCTCTTTCTCTTTTAAGATCTCTAATAGATTGGTATCTCTGTAGCCATTCAGGGTTTCTTTCAGCTGTAGCAATACCATTTCTGATTCTTTCTGGGGTTTTTCCATAATCTCAGTTTCTTGGCCTTTCTCAGGGTCTACTTGTTCCATATTCATTTTTTCAAGATTTGCAATCATTCTAGGGAAATCCAAAACTTCATGGTCCATAGCTTTACAACAAAGACAACTAGGGTTTCTACCAGGAAAATTCTTAGCAAGATGTCCCGATCTTCTGCAACTATAACAAAAAATTAATCCTCTCTTTCTTTTAAATGATCCCCAACCTCTCTTGTACTGCACACTAGGATCATAGTAGTTAACCTACAAAAAATTCTTTCTAGGATTCTGCATCCCTTTGTTAGTCCAAACATTCTTTCTATGCATAGGTATAACATATCTTTCATTATCAAATCTACTTATATCAACTCTTCTTTCATCTATAAGTGTCCTACTTTTCAAGCTAGGAAATTTTTTATCAAACATACCTAGATTCATACTTTAGAAACAAAAATTTCCACTTATCTTACTTCAGCAGAGCACAAATATTTCAGATCTAAAAATTTTCACTATTCATATCTATATTAGAGCACAGAGCTTACAGATCTTACCTCTTTTCTTCATATCTGACCCTTCTTCTCTTAGCACAAAGCTTCACAAACCAAGTAGAGTACTGCGCACTAGGGAAACAGATCTACGCACAGAGCTTCTTTGAAAAAAGCTTCTTCTTCCTAAGTTCCCAGCAATCACAGTTTCATGTCCCGGCAATGGAACCATTTGTTGGCACAGGGGAAGACCCAGGGTTCAACGCTCAAGAGTGCACCAAAAAAACCCTAACTATCGGCCCTTTCGGCAACACCTACGAAGCAGATGAAGTCTCACCCAAGGTAGAGGCAGGGGTGGTTGCAACACTCATATGTCTGCAACCTTATATAAGAAATAGATCAGTGATTAGAGCACCATAACACAACACTTAGCAGTTAACATTCATTAACATTCACTTCGCAGATAAAACCAAGCATCGCAGTATTCATTCAGATCCAAAGTATCTAGTAGCACTTAGCATAAAGATATGGATTAGATCTAGCATATTCAAGCACTAAGAACATTCTCATGGGTTATATCTAGCATCCCTATACATCATTAAGCACAAAGCATCAACAGATCTATCTATCTATATCAAAGCATTAAGAAAGTAAACACATAAACACATCAATACATCGCACAAAGCAGATTGACACAGCATATACATGGTTCACCCCCACCCTGGGGCTACGTCCACCGACTCTTCTTCTCTTCTATTATCTTCTGTCAATCAGTTACATGCACAAAGCCACAAAACCCTACTCCACATAGGATAGGAGATTCTCCTTCCCTGAGCTATGTTACAACACAAAGCCTTTCACAAAGTCAGTTACAATCACTTTCACTTAGCCTTGCAAGTATTACACAGTATGCACAGAGCCATATCACTCAGATCTACCTTTACACATAGCAATTATGACTCTTCCTTACATCACCTAGGCTTCTATTTATACTTTACAAAATAGGCCTAAACATGCATAAACCCATGGGCCGACATCCCATACCCATTACATAATCCCAAATCCCAAAAAGGACCTAAAAAGGGGTCGGGATCCCGCAATATCTGCTTCATCTTGCGCTCTTCCTTCGACAGGCTGTCGAAGTCCCAAAATAGGTCAAACTTGACCAAGGATCTCCCAAAACTTGGTCATGGGCCAACACTTATCCCCAATTAAAACTTTCTTTGTTGACTCTTCCCTTGGTCTTTCCTCTTCTATATTTTCATTTACTTTTCCTTATGCTTATATTTTTTCTCTCCATTTGTATATTTCTATTTAAGAGCATGCCTCTTTGTATATTCATTTTCCTTATCTTTGATGTTTAATACAACTGTATTTTCATTTCCTCCATCTTTCTTCTCTCATTCTTCTATTTCATTTCCTTCCTTTACCCTCATGTCCTTTTCTTTTTTTTCTTCTTCATTAGGTGGTTGATCGAGTACTTCAACTCTTTCGTCTCGATATCAATTAATCATTATTTCTTATATTTTTTACACTACTTTTTCTTGGGATTCCTTCTCAATATACATTCCAACTGGCAAAGACTATATATATTGTCCTTTCCTTCCCAATAACTCAGATTTCACCTATTCTAACTATGTTTTCCCTACAAAGTCCATAGACCATTATTATGTAATAGGTTACATCTTTGTTGTCTCTTGATTTAAGATTTTTGGGAATTTTCCTCTTGTGATAAGGAATAATCCCCCATTGATTATGGTCAAATCAATGGCAAAGAGGATGGAAAATAAACTACCCAAATTTCCAAATTCATTGATTATGTTAAAGATACAAGAAGTAGATGAGTTAGAATACCTTTGAATAGTTTTCTGGTCTCTTGGTTGGATCATGTAATTTTTCTAGATAAAGTCTCAGACACTCCAAAATTCTCTAAAGATCTGCACACAAGCAATGTACAACCTTCCTCAAACCATTTAAAACATTAAGTATAAATGAGAATAAAACAAGAAAACATGTAATTAACTAATCTTAATTAATATCAGGTAACTAATTCATCCTCCCAATCATGTGATCAATAATTAAATAGATAGCAACATAGATTGTTTTGGGGGGAAGAAGAGACATATTCATAATATATAATGTGAAATAACAATTACAAATCAATACTTGATTTGGTTTGGACACCTTCAACACGAGAGTTTGGGTTCCTCCTTGCTTTGACCACTTATAGTGATGTAGCTAATAAACTTTGATTTATTCACAAGATCTAAAAGCCATGAAAAACACACGAGAATGGGAAAATAACTCTCTTTATTCCTTCTCCATCCTAACTATTGCAATGGAATTTCAACCCCTTATAACTACTATCTGAGATTTTCGAAAACAACAACTAATTTTTAAAAAATAGCTAATTTTAGAAAATCCTTGCATGACTCTAAAACTGACCAATAAATAAAAGATAGCTAGAGCGACACTATTTTTAAACTCACTTTTCTAATTAAGTGCATAAACTAAGATATAACTGATAATTACTAATTTAGAAATTCCCGAAAAAACATTATAACCCCAATTTGAGGCCTTATATGAAGGAATTTGGCCCCAGAAAAGTGTCCAATCAATGTTCAATCGAAATGATCAGATTAGAACGAAAATGAACTCTTAGAGACACAAATCCCTATAAAATTCCATCCCAAATGGATAACCGAGTCAAAATTTATGACCCTCGTAAATCTCTGCATCATTCTCCTCGGGTTGAAAAGAATGGAGCTCTTGTAAGTTACTATCTTCAAACTGCTTCCACTTAACGGGATCTAGGTTCAACAAGTCCCCCTCTGTAATCCATGTACTCTCTACTAGTGCTATGCCTTCCCACTGGACTAGATATTGGTTTTATTGGCCTTGTTGAGTATGAAGGGTCTTCTTATCTAAAATATGTGCAATATTTTCATTTTTCTTGCTTGGAATGGCATTTTTCCAATCTACCTCCACCTCACTGTCATCACCCAAATCGTCCCCATGGAATATATATAAATTAGAAACATTAAAAACATGAGAAATATGGATATCATCTAGTAAATTGACCTTATAAGCATTGTCGTTAATTTTTTTGAGAATCTTGCAAGGACCAATTTTCTTATACTTCAATTTATGGTAGGTTCCTCTAGGAAATCACTCTTTCTATAAATAAACCTTCACCAAATCACCTTCATCGAATACATGGTATTGTCGATGAGCGTATTTTATAATTTTGTTTTGTCCATTTATGGCCTGCAATTTTTGTCTCACCTGTTGCTGCAAATATTGAATGTGTTCTGCAAATGCTTCCCCATCAGCATTGATCATATCTCCAAGTGATAGTTGCACCAAATATAGGACACCCATACGATTTTTATGATAAACAACCTAGAATGGATATTTACATCTGGATCGATTCACTAAACTATTGTAGGCAAATTTTGCTTGAGGCAAAGCCAAATCCCACTAGTTGGGATTCTCTCCAACAATGCTTCATAACAAGTTTCCCAAACTCTGATTTACTACCTTGGTTTTCTCATCTATTTGCTGGTGATAGGCACTTATAAACTACAATTTAGTCCCCATTTTCTTCCATAAATTCCTCCAAAAATGACCAAATAACTAAGTATCTCTATTAGAGGTAATAACTTTCAGAACCCCATGCAATCTAACAATTTCTAAAAAAAACAATTATGCCACCCTCGTTGCATCACTAGTTTTCTTGCAAGAAATGAAATGAACCATTTTAGAGAACCTATCAACAACACAAAAAATAGAATCATTACCTCGTTATGTGTTTGGGAGCCCCAACACAAAGTTAATGCTCAAATCTGTCCATGGGCCTGTGGGCACTGGTAATGGCATATACAACCATGTGTTTTGTGAGTGTCCTTTAGCCATTTGAAAAATCCTACATCATGCCACATACCTGGTTATATTATTTTTCATATTTAGCCAATAATACTTATCTTCGATTAAGGATAGTGTCTTATCCTTTCTAAAATGTCCTTCCAAACCACTACTATGATGTTCTCTAATAATGTTTTCCCTCATAGAACCAATTGGAATGCATAGTTGTTTTCCTTTGAAGAGGTAGTCGTGTTGCATAAAATATTCACCCTGATTAAGATCCATGTCCCTAGTGACTGGATTCTTCAATTGTTCCACAATCTCCCGAAACTTTTTATTGAATGCATAGAGATCATTTAATGCAGCAAACCCAATTACTTGATTTTCCATGGCTGTCAAAAGAAAAGTGCACCGAATCAAAACACCTGCAACTTGATTTTGTCATCTTGATTTGTGCTTCAAAACAAAGGTGTAGCCTTGTAATAAAGAGACGCATTTTTAATGTCTATTGTTTAATTTATTTTGGGTGTTTACATATTTTAATGTAATGTTATCGGTAAATAACACAAACTTCTTTGGCACTAAATAATGCCTCCAATGTTGCAATGCTTGCACAATTGCATAAAATTATACATCATATGTGGAGTCATTCTTTCTTACCTCATTCAACTTTGCTCAAAAAAAATGCAAATGGTCTACCTGCTTGGCTAAGCATAGCTCCAATGCCTACTTGTGAAGCATCACAATATACCTTGAACACTTTATCAAAATATGGTAAGGCTAATATAGGTTCCTTTATTTCCTTCTTCTTTAAAAACTTAAAAACTTTCCTCATCTTCATTGGTCCACATGAATGTCTTGCATTTGGTGCAATATGTTATGGGTGCTACAATACTACTAAAATTTCGAATAAGTTTTCGGTAAAAGGTGGCCAGTCCATGAAAACTTCTTACCTTTGTTATTCTTCAAGGACTAGGCCACTCCAAAAGTTTTATGACCTTCTCTTAAATCATCTTCACTCTTTCTGTTGAGATGAAAAAACCCATAAATACCAAACTTTCTTGCAGGAACATACATTTCTTCAAGTTCGTATAAATTTGATGTTTTCTCAACACATCCAATATAATTATGTTGCAAGTCATCTTCTTTGTTGTTACTAGAAACTAGGATGTCATCAAAACAAATGAAAAAAAACTTACGAATATAAGGTCGAAGCATAATATTCATCAACTATATGAAAGTATTAGGTTCATTGCACAACCCAAATAAAATCACCATCCATTCATACAGGCCATCCGTAGTCTTGAAGTCATTTTTACATTCATCCCCTTCATGAATATGAATCTCGTGGTATCCACTTTGCAAATCAATTTTACTAAAATATTTATCTTTGGCTAGCACATCCATCATGTCGTCCAAACGTGGTATAGAAAACTGATATTTGATGGTAATTTTATTGATTTCTCTTCTATCTATGCACATAATCCATGTATTATATTTTTTTGGAGTCAACGATGTTGGTATAGTACAGGGACTCATGCTTTCTCTTACCACACCTTTATTTATGAGTTTTTTTACTTGTCGATTGAGATCTACATGTTGTGTAGGACTCATCCTATAGGCTACCTAATTAGGTAAATATTATCCTGGGATTAGATCAATGTGATGTTGAATATCCCTCTTTGGTGGAATACCATCAGGTAGTTCATTAGGGATAACATCAACATATTCTTCTAGTACCTTGGCCACTTTAGCAAGGATTGGTATGTCTTCCCTGGCTCCTTTTTGCACTATTAATACATAGCAAAATCCCATTTCCTTAGTTTCCTTAACAAGCTCTCTTTCCGACAACATTTTCTTAGCTTTCCCTTCATCCTTAAGGGGAAATAAGATGACTTTTGATTCATCCTTCCAAAAGGTGTAGGTGTTTTTTCCTCCATCATGCATGGATTTTATGTCATATTGTCAAGTCCTCCCCAATAATAGATGGCATGCATCAATTATAATGGCATCACATCATACTTCAGCTTTATAAGTCTTATCGATGGAAAAATTGATCAAACATATTTTATCAATGGTGACTTCATTCCCTTTTTCGAACCATGCAATTCAGTATGGATGGGGATGTGTTTCATAACATAATTTCAACTTATCTATCATCTATTTGGAAACCATATTCTCACAACTGCAACTATCAATAATAACTTGACATACCTTGTAACACCCTTCTTTCCCTTAGTTTGTAATTATAAGTGTTATTATGAAAAAACAATAAGAAAACCTATGGGTGATCAAGGATAAACAATGGACCTTGATATATTTTGTAATATTTCTATATATATAAATAAATTTGGTTTTTAATAAAATAGAGAATGTTGAGCTACTTTTGAAGGGATGTCCTTCATAGGTTACGATGTGATGAGAGGAGTGGGAGAGAGGGAGGACATCACTATTTTGAATGAACCTGTCATGAAGTGCCCTACGTAATTAAAATTATATGGATCTAAACTGTACTCAACCCTAGAAACTGACTATCGGTCAAGATAATAGTTGGAATAGTTCTCAAAGGAGTTAAGAATGGATGGGAAAGTACCTTCAGGAATTTTCTGGCATGATCCACAAAGTCCTAAGGGAAGAAGATGAGAAGAAAAGAGGGAGGGCAAGGGAAGAAGGGGGACCATAGAAAAATCTTGCAGAACTCCTCTCGTGACATCGTATCCTGGCTCGGGGGTGGCTAGTTCTAGTGGAGTTGAACGAACCTTTCCTACGATTGGGTGGAGACTAGTTCTCTCTACAACAATACTCAACATATCTCAATTTTCTATAAATAAGTGTTTCATCCACCTCTGTGTATTGACATGATTATGTGTATGGTTAAATGAAAAACATAATATTTAGATGTAACCATTTGGTCTACAAATCAAATTGGGTATTCTAGAGACACCGAAAATTGTGCAATATATTTTAATTGTGTGAATATTTTTAGATTCTTTCTTGTCAATACTTCATGTCTTTTGAGAATTATTTACAAATGTATGCCTGTGAATAAAGTTGTGTTTGGTATATAGGAAAGTGCACAAATCTTTATGATTGTTATGCACGCGTATAATTCAAGGTCTTTGTACTAACCTGAGGGGAGAGATGTCCCTACTCACTATGTATATCATTGTAATCCTATGGC